>KB671628.1:0-77917 GCA_000349105.1 Anopheles epiroticus
GGGGGGGGGGAGCAGAAGGTGTCCGGCACCACGCACCTCTGGGCAGGGTGACGCATGATCGGCAGCAGTGCCGCGCTATCGATCGATCGTGTATAGCACCCGGCGAATGGCAATCGCGTAATCGCGACCGTATTTTACGATGAAAAACGGTATCACAGAGTCCACATTTAGTCAACGCATGGGTACGTTTTTTTTGTTTTGCACGCCCGCTCCCACCGCTGGTGGCGTAATCGGTGTGCGGGGTGGAAGTTTCTGTAACATGGCTACCAGCAGTCAAGTGGGTATTAGCATCGGTACACACGGTACAATACACACACACACACACACATGCGCTACTTCCCCAGATGTGTGTAGAAAATCATTCATTTCACCGACTCCGAGCCAAACCGAGTGCGACCTACCCACGCTCGATGCCAGCGCTTCCCATGTCCGAACGTATTCCATCGCCGCACACTGGCCCCTTGTCGGGATAAAGGTTTCGATTCCTTTTTTGTGCTTTTGTTAAAGTAAACCGCTTCCAACCATCCAAAACACATATTTTTTCCATTTTTGTTTTGCATTTCAAACATGTAATTCTAATTCCAGTTTTTGACCTTGGTATACAAGGCTCAATTCATCCTTAGTTTTAATTCATCCTGTCCGTATATCAATGAAGTATTGCCACATGTTGAAGCAATTGGTAACCTGCATCTAAGAAAGGTGTTATTTTCGTTAAAGTTAGCTGAAACCGTGAGCTAAAATATAACACAAATCATAATTGAAAGAGTTTTACCTTAAAAAAATGCACACAAATTTTTTTTTTTTCTTCTTTTTATTTGAAGCTCAATGCTTACGGTTTTGAATTTAACCCATATGGCTGCCAGCGGTACTCTAAATAAGGTTGGTCCACGTTTCTGTACATTTTGGACTGTGTGACTTTATCGGCTATGGTATTACGAATTTTAGGGGTTTGTTGTCTGTGGTCTGTTGACGTGGCGTACTTTGATGGCCCAAAAGAGACAAATGAAAGGTTAATGGAGAACAGTGTTGTCACCCTCGAAATAATTGCTAAAAGTTGTTTTCTTTTTTGCTTTTAAAGCTTTTATTAATTCGTTGAATTCGACAGAGTTTATCAATAGAGTACGTCTGACAGACATGGCCAGATCGCCAATCCGTTTCCAGGAAACTCGGTCCAGGACGGCAGTCCTCCAGCCACGGTTGCATCCGATCTCCGACAGGTTCAACTAAACTTGATCCAGCCAACGAGCTCGCTGTGCTCCTCTACGCCTCGTGCCGAACGGGTCGCTGACGAGCACTTTTCTGGTGGGGCATGAGTCCGGTATCCTCATCACGTGCCCCAGCACCAGCGTATCCTTCCGGCTTTGGCAACCGTCAGAATACTTGCATCGCCAAACTGCGCAGCAAGTTCGTGGTTCATTCTCCTCCTCCACACGCCCTGCTCGCATACACCGAAAAAGATAGTCCGTAGCACCCGCCGTTCGAAGATGGCGAGTGCATTGGCGTCCTCCACCAGCATAGTCCAGGACTCGTGCTCGTACAGGACTATCGACCATATCAATGTGCGATATTTGGCGCATTTGTTGCGTTGTTCGAGTCTTCTTGGAGTTTTACTGCTTTCATACAAGAAAACGAATCCCGAGATTTCATTCTCACTATTTGTCAAAATCACCCATAGTGCAAAGAGGAGTTCACTAGGATGTATGATGTTTCACTTACAAAAACATTGCAGTTTGTTATTTTACTAATGTAAACATTTACTAATTTTTGCTCACATTTATTAATGTATAGGTAAGCTAATTATTGTGCTAACGATCATTTACAAACAATATCTATAAACACAGAATTAATAAAATTTAGCTTTAATAAATGAAGGTGAACTATTCATTGCTGCAGCTTGAGAAAAATTATTTTCGCTGTTATTTGTTTTGGACCCCAGCGCAAACGTTCCACCTTTTCCCTTCGAAAGCGCCTGAAAGGTATGCAAAAGTACACGTTCCGTGCGCTTGTACAGCTGAAAAGCTTTAAATTTACAGCAGGGCTAAGCTTAGAGTGCTTTTGGTTTTTGCTTTTCGAAGCTTTTAATGAATTTAAACACAAAATTTCGGTTTCGGTTGATGGCAACTGACTGGTTTAAGTATTTTGTAAGAGGGTTTTTTGTTTAGCATTGTTAATATGAATGGGTTGAACTCTATTCCAGGGCTTACGGACGCTGTATGTTCTTGAATTGTTTTAAAAGATGAGATCATTTAATATAGAAAGAATTTTGTCATAATAATTCGTAACACGACCTGACTGTCTCTACTAATTAAAAAAAACGTCAATATTGTAATAACAATTAATATAATTTTGTTGAACATAGTTTAATATTTTTTTTTTGATAGCTAAAAGCTTACCAGCTTGTTTATTGTGTTAGCTATCCTGACCGGCTCCGCCACACATCCACACCTTTAATGCCATAACCTACGCCAAGCTGCCGCGCTGTCGCGCGATATGATTGCGTATACGCCACTCCGGCGCGCTACAATTTCCGGATGGTGTCGGTCATCTTGTCAGTGAAATAAATCTCACGCGCTTCGCACAAGACTGAATGCAGCGTTAGCGAGACGAGAAGAAGGGCACACTTACCAATGACACTCAAAACCCACACACACACACCCCTACACATGTTGAGCAATGCGTGTCTGTGCGCGGTTGGGTGGAAAAGTGATTTTCTTTTAAAAGTGCTGACGAAACTGACAAAACGTACGTACCACATACACAGTGGGACGAGATGGGCTCTCTTCCCAGTCGTATTTCGCCGCATACATGTGCTGTGCAGCAGAGGGGTGGGGAAAGGGGAGGAGATGGGAGGAGGGGGAGGGGTTGGACAACTGATGGAATGTGAAAATATGTCGCGATATCCCAATCGCTCGCCCAGCAGCCCCGGCACTCGCCCATTTGGGCTGCTCGTCACCAGTTTTTCGATTCCATTGTTTCCACACTCACCGTAGCCTGGGCCGCGGGTGAACAACCCACGAAGCGAAGTGGTATAAAACAATGCACCTTAACGACTTCCTTACCACTGTCGACACATGTGGAAAAATGTGCTCCAAAATCGATTGCGCATTGCGGGCGGGTGCAGTTTAGTAGCGTGCAATCGTACCCGCACCCGCGGAATACCAGTGTAAGTCTATCCCACGAGCGACAGAAAACCTCTGGTGGAAGTATGAAGTAGTGCAGGAAAGTTTTAATGCGTGTTAAATTGTGAAACGTGATACTGAGTTTGCTCAGACAACACGCGGAAAGTAGTTGGTTCTGGTTTAACATGCTTCCTCCTTCTACTCTTTGTTCTTGGGTACATAGATTTCTTGGTGATGGTTTCACAAGTATTCCGAAGTATCAGCATTGATGGGGCTTTTTATCCGATAAACGATACCTAAGAAAGGTTGCTTAGTTATTTGCCTTTATAATCCTTTTCGGTCACCAATACCAATAGCAAATACCAATTTCCGTTTAGGCTTGCGCATGAAAGTTTGTTTGTAGTTTCTAAGAGATCTTCAAACTCCAAGTAACACAATGGATCATGTTGGTCAGCTCCAAAAACGTCAACAAACGAATTGTTTTTGACAAGACAAAACATTTCCAAACTATTGAAAAACGTTCATTTTGTGGTCTATGGATCAAAATATCTGCAGCAGAATAGAATCTTCATCGTCTTAGTTTTTTAAAGAATCTCTTATTGCTTATCTTCACACGCTTCAAGATTCCTAAACTATTCAAGGAAACTGGCAATAAGTTTACAGTGATTGCATTCATCACGCGGCAAATATACCAAGCACATTTTATATCAAATAAGATTCCTGCATAGACTTCACCCAAATGACAAAAGTAGCAGAATTACTTTCAGAGATAATATTTCCGAACAAATCAAGATGATTTTAATGGGTTCTGGGCATTTCCAAAGATAAGGTAAGATAAGATAAGATAAGATTGAGTCCCTCAATTCAATTGTTTTGGGAAAGCTTGCTCGTAAGTTACACTAGTTGAAACCCACACAAATGGGTGCGTTCAGAAGAACTAATCAATAAATGTTAAAGGAGCTCCAAGGTTTTGGCTAACTTAAACCTTTTGAGCAACAGTCGAAATGCGTCCATAATCATAATGATGATATCCCATCTCATATTCCTGCATAGAAATGCAAAGAACATATAAAACAATGTTGGAATGCAAGGCCTAAAATAAACACTCAGATTGCTACAGACAATGGATTAATTGTATTCTACAACCTTCAGCAAAGTGCAATTCAACACCTCCTCAAGCGTAACCATTATTGCATATTCTCATCTTTATAGAAAAAAACATTAAAAATGAGTACGTAAGTAAGTAAATAAATATTAAAAATACTATGCAGTGAGCCAGAAATTCGGATTCCATGCGAGTGTAGGTAGAAGTAATAATCTCTGAGGTTCAATATCTAAAACTCATTACTTTCAGTATTTTTGTGGGTCACAAATCTTAGGGCATCGGTTGAAGTCTAAACACTGCCAACTATTTTAACTGATTCTACCGATTGTTTTGTTACGAAAAGCTCTGGATCGTGCTTGGCTCAATCATTCTTGAGGTTTCACGAGCTATTTTAGGAACTCCGTAAGTTCCAATACTCTGGATCGTGCTAGAATTAATTATTGCGAAGGTCTCACGGGCCCTTTCGAGAATGCCGCAAGCTCCAATGACCCTCAAAGCACTACAGAAGACGCAAAGATCACAGCGTACCGGGAAGAATTCTTCGTCCTGCACTAGAATGGTACAGAATTTTGGACGTCGTTTGATGCGTCACATTGTCTATGCTAGGAACAGCAATCAAACTGCAACTTAAACATTATATCTGTTCACACCGAAGGAAGTCTACAAAGCGTACTGGGCAGACATGCTAAACAAACCACCAAAAAGCGCAGTAGCTCGTGGAACAATCCAACATTAATTCTAGACATTAACGGTCATACGGCACCGAAAACCCTGTTGAAGGAGTTTGCGCGACTCCCGTACAATATCTTCACGATCTTCGTTCGCACAAACGCCCGTACATAAGTCATATTGCGCATTGCGGTGGTGTTACCCTTTTGTTGGCCGAAACGAACGCACATTCTACGGGGCTGTCTTCCCCCTCACCACGGCTTTGGCTGGCATGTTTTATTTATTGGCAATTAAAGACCCTAGCATCCTACCCGCCGGCTAATCTGATTTGCGGACTAGCCTTCGGGCGGGACATCTTAAAGCGATCCTCCCACCGATCAAGGTGACAACCGCATCAAGCGGGTCGGACGATTGCGTTACCCACACACACACACACTTTGACCCCCGTCCCGGCGGCCAGGTATGCAGATGATGTGAGTCCGCATGTTGACGGCTGTAACAAAACCTTGCCCTGTGCGGGGACACTAAAATTCTACCGCGGTCGGCCATGCGACCGCTTCGAGATCGCGGAAAATTCGCCCATCTACCACAATCACATTCGCGTTGGGGTCGGCTAAAAGACATGAAAATTGAAAAGACACAGCCTCGCAGAGCGTGTACACTTACAAAGAAAAGAAAAAAAATCGGCCCTGTAGGAAAAATGGCAAACGGCAATCACCCTAAAACCCCGAACAAAGCCAACAACAGCGACGACAACAGCAACTCCAATGGATCGGCGCTGCGCTGAGGGAGGAAAAGGGGAGGGAGAGAAGGAGGGAAGGGAGAGAGGGGGTTGAATTGTACTGGAACAATGGAATCAGTGCAGTTTCCCACGAGTCTAGCCACCCCATGGACGGCGACGGAGCATAGGGGAAGGGAAGGGAATTATGTTTTGATGTTGCTCATTTTCCTTGGCCGAAGCAGCGCGAAAACCATATGGGACCAGCTCGGCAAACGGTTCCTTCTATACGCCCAGCCCTGCCCGGTCACCTTAGCACACGCCCGGTCGGGTCAAGCCCGTCCGTGGGCGGTAGCATTTATGGTGAGAACCTTACGGGCGATTGTCGTTAAATCGACACGATGCCATTCTTGTGCGTTTTTAGGCCTTTCAACCCCCCCCCCCCCCCCCCTCCCCCTTTTGCACCCGAGGCCATTTGCCATTCTTGCATCACACGCATGTAAGGTGGCTGTTTGGCAGTGTGTGTGTGTGTGATGTGGAAATGTGTCTCCTTTTGTTTTCCACCACTCCGCACCGATTTGCGTTCACGAAATGTGTTGAGTTTTCGCGCCGGAAAGGAAATTTCGAAAAGCGCTCGCCAGAAAACGCCTTCCCAGCTTTTTCCCAGGCCAGGAAAATCCTTGGATCGAATCAAAAATCATAGTGCGAAAAATGTAACTACGCGCGGCGGCGCTAATGGGGGGCCGCCCGCAAGCATTAATCATGTGCGCACGCTGACTACCCGGGTGACTGCAGCGGGCAGGCAAGCGACGAACCTCCTGCGTACCGAATTCTGGTTCGTTGCGCAAGGTCGTACAGTCGAATTGCGTTGACAAAGCGACCATTTTCATGCACAGGAGGGCACAGCTCAAGACGGTACGAGCATCTGTTTTGCAAATGGGTTTATTTTTCATTTATTTGTTTTGTTTTTGCGATTGCATTTGTGCAATGGGCAGGATTAAAAGCGTGACGAAGATGGCTTTTGCGACACGAGAAACGAAAAAAGGGGGTGGGGGGAAACTACCCACATCTTGCACACTCTCACACACACACACACTGAAGTTTTACGCGTTTATAATGATCGTCAGTAAACTCTCAATCTTCCAAACGCAATAATGATTTATTTTCCTCTTTCGCTCACACCTTACCGACCTGTCAGTATAAACACTGGTTCCTCTTCACCGCCGCTCCGCAGCATAATTAATTTTGTGATGGCGCAGCATCGCCCCCCCCCCAAAAAAAAAACCAAAAACAAAAACAAAACCTAAGTTCGACGCAATCGCTCCACCGTGGGCAAGATGACGAAAACGGCCAAAGTGTAAATAAATGCACATTTTAACCTTCTCCTAAACGGGTTAAGCCTTTCCGTCGGTACCCCACGGAGAAAAGCTCGGTTTGAAGGGGGCTGATGGGAAAGGGCGGAGGGCAAGGGGAAGGTAGCCCTACTGAAAGTGCACGAGGAAGTGGGTCTTTCTTTTGTGACACACTGCCACACTGCGTTCGAATGAACCTTCCAAAACAAACGCCAAGGGGTTCGTCGGTCGGCGGCGAGTCGGATTAATAATTCATGCTTTTCGCACTTGCAACGAGCTCCTCCCCCCACCCCCCTTGGGGGGTGTGCTCGCGTGCCCCTTCGGTTTGCGATTGCGTCGCCCGGTGCGTTTGTTTGGGGATGGAGCTTTATCACGCTATCTGTAATTGTTGCTCTTTGTTTTTTTTTTTTCGCTTTCAAGCAGCAATCTCTTTCGACAGGGGGTGTTGTTATCGCGAGATTTTCACGGGACCGGGATTGTTTATCACACCGGTATCATGCAGTTGTGTCACATTACTGCTTGTGTGTGGGTGGGGAGGGAGAGAGGCAAGAACAGGCGAGAAGGGGGGTGGAGGTGGCTCGTACACGGCCCAAACAATTGTATACTCGTTCGGCCGCCTAAAACATTTGACCCAAATCCTTTTCTGATTTATTTGTGTTTTATTTTGTCTTGTGTCATCCACGCGACTAAGGACTATGGACTACGTGTGAAACGTTAAGTGTAATAGTAGTATGGGTTAGTATGGGTTAGTAAAATTACTCCTGTTAGGAGAAGAGGGTTGAATGTATTTTTTTTTATTTCACAAAAAGAGTTAAAAAATACAAGAAAAGAACATTTCAACAAACCTGAATTGGAAAGTGTGCGCAACCAAACAATTGTAATGGGTTATTAATTTGCTTGAAATGTTTGGCACGGATGATCCACGTTTATATAGCCGCCTTTATTGCTTATCTCAATGTATATTCAAATAAGGTTTAAAAAAAAATTTTTGGATAAAATAGAGGCTTTTGTGAACATAAAATATCGATTTGGAATGGTTCTTGCCCTAAATGAATTGGATCAGCTGATAATGGTCTGAACTGAAGCTGCGATCCGCCCGAGTGAGGATGAGTAGTTGTGTGAAATATTAAGAGTAATGTCATCCACGCGACTTGGAATGAATCATTGGAAGGGGAAGGGAACATCGAGGTCATTGGAGAGGATATTAGCTATGAAGCCTTTTTGGGAGATGGAGTACCGCGCTTCAATCGACTCGGGGCCGAGGAGGCGACGACGGATGGGATAGGAAGGGAGGGACATATGAAAACCTACAAGAAAATGGCGGATAGCAACGTGTGTAAACTTTCGCTGAACACTTTCAAGCCTAGCCATAGCAACCGAGCCTGGTGGAGACCAGTCTACGGCAGCATATTCTAGGATGGATCGAACCCAGCAGCATTACAGCTCCTCCAGACAAAACGGATTTCTTATTTCAGAGAAAAGTCTGATAATTGAGCCAAGCGATTTGTTAGCTTTCTGTATCGCATGATCTAGACGAACCTTAAAGCAGAGTGTCTCATATAGTTATACTCCCAAATCTTTAACCGATATTACACGGTTAATAGGAGTGTCAGAAAGCGCATAATGATGTAGGATATGACGAGCCATACCGAAAGAAATCATACAACACTTATCGGGGCACAATAAGAGACCATTTGCTTGGCACCAAACAGAACAGCCGTCTACAATATTTTGCAAGAGATAACAAATGGAAAGATACATCACGGGACGAAAGATTTGAACGTCATCTGCAAAGAGCAGGGAGGAATCAGAAGGAAGAATGGATATACAATCATTGAGAAATATAAAAAACAGAAGAGGACTCAGAACGGTACCTAAGGGAACATCAGAGGAGCCAAGAAAGACATAGAATAAAAAAGAGCGAATCCTGACTCTTTACTGTCTAAATTTTAGGTAGGATCTAAACCAAGCTAGAAGACAACCACCTAAACCAATCCTTTAAAGTTTGGCTAGTAACAGAGCAAGAGGCAGATTGTCGAAAGTCACCTTAAAATCGGTGTAAATTGTATCGGTTTTTAAGAGTTGAGGCTACAAGACACATCAGGTTTGAGATCGTAGACCATTTAGGAAGAAAACCATGTTGACTAGAGGATAGATGCTTAACTATTTCAGGACGGAGAGGTGCGTGGATAATATATTTAAGTACCTTGGATAGGGAGCACAGGATAGAGATACCACGATAGTTGGAACAACCGGATCGGTCACCCATTGAACTCTCAAATGAAGTTTGAGAAAAAAAAAACATTTTCAGTAGTGTTAATTGCAACGTTCAACAACCGATCAAATAGTCACTCTTTGGCAGATACTACCCAATCAGCCAGAAATAATAAATTTGGACCTTGTGGCTGATTTGGGGCTGTTTAAGCGAAAATCGTACCACGATCGCACTTTGTAGCTAATTTAGAAATGGAGCTGTACTTCGACAAACTATGAAGCTGCTTAACAAGCACGCGGTACTTGACGGAACTTCGAGACAGATTTACAGTGCGGACTGAACTCCTTGTAGCTCTAAAGCTTTTTAAGGCAGACAAAGGGAACCAGTAGGTACTTGTCAAAATCGTTTATTGATTTGCGGAAGCGTTCTTTCGTATTGATTTGTTTGCAACTCGAAATGTTGTATTAAATTAAGAATAAAGTGGGAAGTGAAACAAAAGAAGAGAAAGGAAGCATAACAGAGTGATTATAGCAATTTTTAGTTTTTAAAAACTATTGTGTAATATCTTCAGAGATGTCTTAATCACTCTTGCATAGCAGGTAAGCTTACGGTACACAGATTTTATGGTCCTGAACGTTCAGCCTTGGACACATGTGACACTTAACATGCGTTTTGTTAAAAGTTGTTTATATTTTAATAACAAATTATCAATAAATATATAAAACAATATAATTGGAATAATAGTTCTGTGATTTTAAAGAAGACTTGCTTGAAAATAAACTACAAAGAATAAAATACCTGCTCAATTTAACGAAAGAAAGCTGCTTAGGAGCTGTTTTACTGAACCAGGACGAACTTTAACGCTTGTTATCTACTGCAAGTTCCCTATTTAAACAGCGATCTTTAGCATGCCGAAATTAGCTGCTTAAGCAAATTTGGCTATTTGGGTCATAACTATTTTTCCAATCATTTTGTTTGATATATTTATGTTTTAATAACAAATTAATAATGAACAACTTTCGGCTGTAAAATGAAATTTAAAAGAAACTATTTAATAACATCAAAAGGATAATGGAGGACTGCGATCAGGACCTATATAAACTGTGCACCGTAAGCTTACCTGCTATGAAAGAGTGATGTTGAGGTCGCTGAACCATTTCGATGATAATATTTCACAAAAGTTAAAAAAAACTAATAATAAAACTTGGTACAATCACTCTGTTATGCTTCCTTTCGTTTATTTTGTTTCACTTTCCACTCTTTTCTTAATTTAATACAAAATTTTCGTGCTGTAAACAAATCAATGCGAAAGGACGCTTCCACAAATCAGCAAACGATTCTGACAACTACTTACTGGTTCCCTCTGTCTGCCTTAAACAGCTTCAGAGTTTCACGGAGTTCAGTCCGCACTCTTAATCAGCCTCGAAGTTCCATCGAGTTCCGTGTGTTTGCTAAGCAGCTTCATAGTTTGTCGAAGTACAGCTCCATTTCTAAATCAGCCCCAAATCAGCCACAAGGCTCGATTTTATTATTTCTGGCTGAATGGGAGGTTTGGTAGCCATGGGGCAGCCAGAAACAAAATCAAATTAGTTTGTTTGGAACGCTGTTTGAAGGATGCTCCTCCGTATGATTCTACAGGTTTGTTCATGTTTTACGTCTTGTGTGATGGTTGTTAGAGCGCTGCGTAAGTGGTTGGTAAATGTTATTCCTGTTAAGAAGAAACAGGTAAGTTGTACCACCTGCATTGAGCATTGTTTTCATTTCAACATAATAATTAAAAAAGAGCAAAATGTCTGACTAACTGACTTGCAACAAATAAAAGACTTCCACCTACCATTCTTCCTCCCAAAAGCGGGAAAGCCAAATAGGTAGGATCGGAATGGACAATACATGCGACAAACTGACTCCTCCTCGCCGTGATTTTTTCCCTCTCAACCAATACACCAGCTCAAACATTTTCCATTCTTCGGGGTGCCCTTTCACCCCGCATTAGCATGTGTGTGCGCACCTGGCGGGCCGCCGTGCACCATTAGTCTTATTTGTTCGCATTTTCCTTTCCCATTGTCTGTACGGTCGGCTTTTGTCTGGGTGCCGATCCATTCTTGGTTGCTTCCCTTGCCACAACCAACCTTCCCCTCCCCTCCCCGCATATGGCCATCGCTTTTCGGCTTTTTAAAGCGCAGAAAGGAAAAGAAACAAAACCACTCGGCTTTTGTGCCGCGGTCTGCCTGCTGTCTTGTCTAGTTTGCTGCGTGTTCTGAGCTGCCGATTGCAACAGCGCAGCGCTACCGTGGGGCCGGCATTGTGCAATAACGGTTCGTAGAAACACACGCACACATACAACGGGGGAGGGGAGGGGGAGGAGTGAACAATTCAGCCACCAGATTCATTGACGACCCGAGGCGGCGACAATCGAAGAACAATCTCGCACGAACAACCAAAAAAAAAACAGCAACAACCCCTGAACGCAAATGAGGTGAACGACGGGGAACTTGCTGGGTTTGCTGCGGGGGAAGGTGGGCACTCTTTTCCCAAAATGTCTCCTTGAGCGGACGGCCCACCCCTTTCCACACCCAGTCACAGGCAAGAAAATTAAAAAGCTGTCGCACACAGGCCGGCATTATTGTGCGTCGAGTTTTCATTAGCCTGCCGGGCGGAGGGAGGGTGGTTTTGTTTGGTGTGGCGTTCTTGCAGCTTTTCCATTTACAGTCACCTCCCTTGCCACGCTCCGCAAAATCCATTTAAAAAAATGTGCAAGGAAGCCTCTTCCCTGTAGCCCCGCAGACGGGTTAAATCGTGTGCGCATTAGTGCCTAAATCGTCTAGCGATACCATTGTCCACAGGGGTTTTCCACAAAAAAGTTTTTGAAGCTCACCAAAAAAGGGATGTAGCTCGATGGAAGCGATTTAAATCTGTGGCGCCTACCCTTGACACGTTCGCTACAGGCTGTGTAGCAGCATGTGTGTGAAAATCGGCCGCGGCCCAGCCCGATTATTGAACGAACGCCACCAGACTGTGAGAAAAGCTGTCACACAAAAAGGCGTAACGTCGCTGCTCTGACGCGTAGTGCGCTTGCAATCGCTCTCTCCCTCTCACCCACTTTTGATGATTCGCACACACATTTTCTTCATTTTGGAGCGAAGAAAATCCAAAACGAAGTAAAGCAAAACAAAAAAGCAATTTTTCGATCAATTCGGGGGCGAGGCGCGATCGACGGAAGGTCGCCAGGCCGGACCACGCCACTCACGCGGTAATGGGGAGGCTTGTTTGAATCTGTTTCATCTTGCCTATGAACGTTCGATTAACATTGGGCAGTTTTTGGGGAGTTATTTTCGGTATTACCTTCTACATTTCTTTGGGCGATTTTGTTTTCTGCTGGTCGAGGTCGAGGTTAGGTCGGTTAATGGACGCTAACGCGTCAATTGTTTGGCACCCCGGGCCCGGTCGACCAGTGACGCCCCTAATAGTGATACGGGGGTGGGGGGCTGGGGGTTCGATTTGTTTTTCTTTCGTGTGAAGCGGATCGTTAGATTTCAATTACGCTCGCTGTACAAACGGTACATTATTGGCGCACTTTTATGATTGCTGGAATGGCATTAGAAGCTTACCTGTCATCAAATGGCGCCATTAGTAGCTGCTGAACAAACCGTGCCTTTGCTTCAAAGATAAACCGGCTCGAGGACCAAACTTTGTCTATTGTGCTAGAAATAGCTTATTTTATTGTATTGATCAGTAAATTTCAAGTGAATGTATGCAAGTATCAAGCAGAATACAAACTACTCAGGAAGGCAAAAGAAACAGTCAAACAGAAAATTCCGGTTCAAAGGACCAAATAGACATCTTTACGAAGAATCTTAGAGACTTCACGGTTAGACTCAAGGTAAAAGTTCAACAAAATTTGAATGTTTTGTGTGATTATGATAAAGATTTTCTTCGTAAATTTGTTCTGGAATCTTATTTAAACAGACATTTTTTAAACAGTTTATCAAAGGAGTCTAGAAACGTCGTTGGTTTCTGCATGGAAATCAACATCCTTGTGCTATTTTAACTCAACATCTTCATTCTCTTTGCTTTTGGCCATAAACTGATTGGTAAGGATGACTCTAACTTATACGTCTCGAACAAGCTCTGTTCTGATATCTACTTAACAGTCTTAGTGTCTTTTCCATCCAGTTTTAACAATTCTCAGTCCAACAGCTGAAAAGCGTTAAGTTCTGCAGTTGTTCGACCAGTGATTGACTTTGCTTTTGAGTAAGTGGTCCCCTGGAATGAAGCATAGACAAATTTCATTCTGAAATGATCAAATTAGACCATTTTAGTAGCGCTAAAAGGATCTGCAACATACCTACTATTTAGATTATGGCTCAGTGAAGGTGTATGGAGTAACTATTTCATTGTATTTTTATCGATCATCTCCCCAGCGGATTGGCTTATGCTCCATTAGAAGTTACGTACAAAAAGTTTGTGAAAGTTTGTACATATGAGTTGTAAGACTTTTAAGGAGTATAAATACCAAAAAAAATATAAAATACCGTTTAGTGATGGGTCATACGATCAACCAACCTCAACCTAGGTTCGGGGTCGACCCGAACTCGCTTCACCAACAGGTCGACCCGAACCAACGCGTCAAACTCGCATATGTTTTGCTGGACGCATATGTCGAAATCGTTGGAGTTAGGTGTACAACCCGAACCGCTCCGGGTCGCTTACAGATGACTCCGAGCTGATAAGAACGGGTCGACCCGCCCATCACTAATGCCGTTCCTATAACATCTGGTTTGTGATTCCAGGAAGCCTTAATTGAGACTTATCAAAGAACATCCGAACAATTGAATTTTTAATACGAGAAAACTTAGTTACAGTAAAATGTTTTTATTCGTGCAGGTTCTACCCCACCGTTCTGTTTTTATGTAGTTATTAAGGTTTGAGAAGTACGGATAACTTTTATAAAACGACAGCTGAAGCGAACAATCTATACATATATTTGGCTCCTAAAACTTTGAGCTGTAATTCAAGGATACGAAAGTTGTGAAATTTAATAATAAACTTTGCGTTCGCGTAACAGTATTGTCTTCGGAATTATTTACGACTACCTTTATTTTCAATTGTTCCAACGGCCCTAAAACAAAGCAACTATTTAGTTTCTAAGAACCCATCCACTTCAAACTCTTTACCGCTAGCGAGCTAGTACTGCTGCCGTCCGCATCCAAAAACAGCCTTCCTCCAAAAGTTCAAAGACTCTTCCGAAACCATCCCAGCCCCACGCGCAAAAACCCACAAATCAAACCAATCTATTGTTGGTTTGATACAGCGGCATACCCCACCGGGCGCCAGCGACACGCTGTCAACCAACCGTTCCAAGGCTTTGGCGCAGCATCTCATGGCGCGGGCGGCACGCTGGCTGTCTTTTAAAGTCCATTTGCTGCATGATTTATCGACAAAACGGCAGCGCGTAAGACTCCCGCAAGACAGGCCGGCCCCACGGAGGCCCAAGGACGCACCGCCGTGTCCCCAAAATGGGACATTGTATGCAATGAGAGGGGTCGGTGCTAAACGGGCACCCACCGGAAGGATTCCGCAGATCGCCATTTGTGTATTAAAGATCTACATTTTGGCCGCGAACCTGTGGAACCATAACTCCTTGTGAACAGCTCCCAGAACGGAACACAATCGGAATAAATTAAGCGCAAAGATGTCGCTGGGAATGCTCCCCGGGGCAGTGCTCCATAGCTCCCGCACACGCACACCTTGACCTTACCTGGAGAATTAAAATTTTAATTTCGATTTAATAAAAACAAAGCGTCCATCTCTTAGTGGTGTGATTATTGGTTGTATGTCATTACTGCAGATTATAGCAGTTCTTCCGCCGACGGACGCTCGACTCCGAATGGCACTAGGAAGTGTTGCTCTTCTGGCTCGCTATGGCGTGCTAACTCCCGTGGCGTCATTTAGCACAACATGCACACGCTTTTCTGCTCGGCCTGAATTAATCTTGGAAACTCAAAAAAATTAATAGCCAAGGTCACCACGGCTGTGTGAGATTGTGGCGCAAAACGAAGGGCTCCGAGCGTGGATGACGCTATGCCGGAAGCCCTTGGCGCAATCCGAAACCGCAACCGAACCGCAAAATCGACTGCTCCTGCAGCTTCATAAATAAATCACATTATCATCATCATGCGTTTTGCGCATTAACCCCCCCCGCCCCCCCCCCCCCCCCCCCCGCCAAAAGCGCAAGCAGGTGAAATTTCACGCCAAGATGCACTCTGTCGCCCGCTTGGATTTTGGGGGTTTTTTGAGTGGCTTTTTGTGCAGGTGTGTGCTCTAGTTAATCTAGGTGGCGAAATCGAGACGCGCAATGCTGCGGCAGTTATCGCAACACGATTTTCGCAACAACGTTCGCGCGGGCGGACACGATCCTGTTTTGCTTCAGGGCGTGCGCCTTAATTTATGCAACCGCATTACGAAAGCCCCCTCGATAAGTGGTGATCGAACGTATCGAACTGTCAACCGAGCACCGGTCGTACCAGGCGTCACGGCGTTATCAGATCAGAGTGTTACATCACGATTCACCGTAACGCTGTTACTATTTTCCCGCCATCCCTTAGACACTAACGGCTCGTAATTCTGCTTGCAGCAAATCAAAGCAAATGAAAGAAATAAAAAATACACACACACACACACACACCAAGTGCGAGAAAAACATGCAGGAAAATGCATCATACATCGGTGGGAGTATCCAAGCAGGGAGGTCACCACATTCGGTGCAAAAATTCCCATGCCCAATTCCTTTCGGTCCACAACCGAGGGGGAGGCGGCTCTGACAATCTGAAACAATTGCTGACAGGCAGGGTAGCCGGTGCCGGGCGGGCGCAAATTATTGTCGCTTGTGTGTGTTTTTTTTTTGTTTTGTTTTGTTGACGGGGGGTGAACGCGTTTTTCCAAAACCGCCCGCGCGATGATGGTGGGTGTCGGATTTTCCACTTTTCGCGCGCGTGCCGGGCAGAGTGGGGAGAGCGCGCCCACCCGATGGCAGATGCTATATAGTACACCGACGCCCACGCTGCTGGGCTCATTTGAACCGTCGCAAAGTTGGTGGTGTTGTGTGCAGAGCAGTGCCAGTGCCAAGGCACACCATAAACCGTTTTTTTTTGTTTAATATTTACCAGGATTTTTGTTGTTTTGCTGGTTAGCAAGGATTGCGTCTGGTGCAAAGTATCGTGCTTTATTTTTGAAGTGTTTTTTTTTTCGTTTCGTTTCGAGTGAATTTGAGATTCTATAAAAGAGGAGAAAAATATTTTAGTGACTGTGTTGTGTTGGACGTGCTAAGGACACGTGATCGATGCGCTAGCACTAACCCGATCATCAATCAATACCACCTCGGTGTAAAGTGTTTGAAGGGACAGACTTAACACAAAACTGCAATAATCGCTTAACGGTGTGCCCTAACAGCTCTTTTGGAAAGAGGTTTAGAGTGAATCAAAGTGGATCGATCAAATCGGATTTTAATTCTCAGTGTACGGCAAGTACAAGGACGCAGTGAGGAGTAAAACGAACGAAGTAACGCCGTCTGTAACGCCTTTCCGGGAGTTATCAATCAATCCTTCAACTCAATCAACCTCAACAGTGCGCTCTTGGTTTGAAAAAAAAAAAAAAAACAAAAACACTCAACCGCTTGGCCGGGGCTAAACGATTACTCGCTTTGCTAGAATTTGCCCCAAAGCATGTGTTTGGAGTGCGGGTGCTTGCCGAGCTGCTAACGTGTGTGCACCCAGTGAACCGCGCGTGTGTCTGCGCGAGCATCGGAGCGTCGAGCACCGTCCACCATCCAGACTCACAGGCGCCACACATCACATCACGCGAGCGCGCACCAGCGACCAACGATGGGATACGCGTCTCATCCAAAGGTGAGAAAAGCACCCGGTTTCGGCAACACGGGCTACAAATGAGGCTGCAAATGAGGCTGTGAGTGCGAAACCGGGAATCATAAACACAGACGAGCCAAGCGACGGGGAAGGTGCGTTTAATGAGTGTGGTTGCAGCGGCGGCGTGGCGCAAGCGACTACCACCAGCGACGGCCGACTCTGGTGAACGGTGTGCGGTGATGCAAATTGTAAATCATGCCAATTTGGAATCGCCACCCAATTACCACCAATATTGCGGTGTCGCATTGCCGAAAATGGAATGCAAAGGATGGAAGTGTGGAAGGTGTAGGATCGGTAAGATCCTAAACAAGACTTTATTTTGCATATTCCCCTTTCTGGACCAATGCTACAGGATTTTGAACGACCTGGAGCAGGTGTGCCTGTAAGACAGGAATTTGAAGTAACACCTCGCCGCTCGACACTAGCATACTGTTGGCATTCCACCACACTGGCTCCGGTTGAGTTATGGCCAAATTATACACTAATTAATTAGCGGTGCGGGTCGCACCAAGGTGCCTCCGAAACCTCAAGGCATTAGTGCGGGTGCATCACAGGCCCGAGGTGGTAAGTAGGGAAAGAGAGAAGAAACTGGAGCACTCGATTCGTCAATTTCGAGTGCTCACGCGTGCCGCTAGGGCACGTGAACCAGAATTGGTAGAAGTTCACGCGCAACCTCTGGCAGTGTTGAGTTTTGTGTGTTGCGGCTCCCGCTCCCGTCGCCACATTCCAGGGTGACCCACAATCCCTGCGGCAATGGCGCTTCCCATGCAAATGCACTAAAGTCGCCCAGACAAAAGGGTGTGCTTGCATGCGTGCGTGTCTGTGTGTGCGGTGTCGGGTCACTGTCGTTTGTTTTTTCTTCTTTTGGGTGAAGAAACCACGCGCATCTTGCGCGTTGCGCGTGGTGGGAAACGCGTGCGAGTCTGCAAGAGCACAGTGTTTTGCGAGCAAGAGCGTTTCGCAAGGCAGTAGTGGCTGCTCGCTGAGGCTGTGCTGGGCGCACTGTGAGGCAATAACGCGCGCGCGAACGCACCGTTATCATCCGTAACGGAGATGCACTGCGTTACGTAACAGATGAGTTTGGAGGAAAATGTAAAGGAAATGTCGATCGTTCTGGATCTATCCTCGCTTCTGTCAGATAAGAAAGAAAGGAACGAACAGTTTCTTCAATACATTTGATGTTTGATTTTTTGCTGAACACCTACACCCAAAGGAATTCTAGGGTAGTAACTCGTTTATCAAAAACTCAGTTGGGTCTAAGGTGATGTTACAAACTAGTAGGATTTCAAGCTACAGATGTGGTTTGAAATAGATGCATGACATTACAATCGGACAGATGGCAGGTAATGTCCTCATTATCCATTCTAAACGATAGATAGACTTCAAATCGAGATCTTGATCTCATCCGAAGGGTATGATTTGGTATTCTCATCGCGAGAAATGATCCAGATCATTTCATAGGTTTCAAAAGATATCTACAAACTGCATTATGAAAGAATGGTAAGACGCATGAAACTGGTGAAAATCTCATCTAAGCATTCCCAACCCCTAACAGGATAGCCCTTCGGATAGATAGAACAATAGCATGCAATATTTCCCAGGGAACAATATTTTTAACCAAATCAAATAACTGTTTCTGACGATCTTGACTCGATTTGAGGTCGATTTTGTTAACAATATAGCTTATTATCGTAAAGTAAATAAGCAGTCTAAGACATGCAAAAGCCTAGAGATAATCTATGCTTTTATTTTAGAACAAAGCCTTCCCTTGGGTAGAGATCCTACGGACGTTTTAATATTGATTTTGAATCCTTGTTTACGTGATTCTTGAATACAAGCTCAATCTTTAAAGGATCACGTACTTTGATAGATTTTAAGATTGATTGATCATAGGATTTAGATTCAAGATTCAATTGGTGATTCGAATGATTCATATAAATCTTTGGAAAATGTCTTGGAAAATATTCTTACACAACACTGAATAGCGTGCCTCCTATGAAATTCATGCGTACAATAGCAGTGATAGATTCAACATCCCTACAATAAAGAAGATCTTCTCCCCGTCTTTTCTATTGCCCATACATTCATACTCTCTCCCGCTCTATCTCCTTTTCGTTCTATTTTTGCATTCCTGCGTTGTAGCACTGCCGCACAGGCACGGGTCGAGAGCGGGTCATGGCGCTGCTAGCACTTCTCTTCGTTTCCATCTCGTCCGTGGCGGCCATCACGACGACCGACTCGCAGGTGGAGGCAACGCACACAACGTTGCCGGTGACGCTCGGCGAAACGGAGGCAACGCCCGACCGCTCGGCCGATCTGAGCGAGGCGGAAACAAAGGACCCCAGCCAGCGGCTCGAGATCATCAAGCAAATCCGCAAGGTGAACCAGGACGGCTCGTACACGGTCGGCTACGAGGCAGAGGACGGTACGTTCAAGATCGAGAGCCGGGACGTGCTCGGTAACATCAAAGGTACGTACGGCTACATCGACGCAAACGGGGACATCAAGCGCGTGTCGTACGGTGGAGGGCAGCCGACGCAAACGCTCCCGATGGTGACGACTCCACCGACGCCCGAGGAGGAGATTGTTCACATTCCGCCCCGGTTCAACCGCACCCAGCATCTGCTGATGCCGACGACACGCCGTCCGCCAAACTATCATCCTCCGCAGCAGCAGCAGCAGCAGCACCAACACCTTCACCACAATCCTCCGCACGCGAGCACACTGCGCCCGAGCGTCATTCAGACGATTCCTCGCAAGCGGCACGGGTACTCGTCCTCCACCACCACCGCTACGCCGCCCACCAGCACCGCCAGCACAACGATGGCAATGAGCGGCGGCTCGTCCGCCACGACTCCATCGACCACCACGACCACAACCGAGCGGATGACGTCGACGGCCACTGAAACGGGCGGCCATCTTGCCGCCTCGTTCGGTGAGCCGACAGCCGCTTCCTCGCACACCTCCTCCACGCTGCACACCAAGCCCGGCACGCTACTCATCATCCGGCCGACTCCGCTGCCCTACCAGGCGGCCAAAACCGCCGAGCAACTCGCCCGCCCCGAGCGGCTCGAGGCAGCCAAGTACACGCATGCCCCGCAGCCGACTAGGAAGCCCGTGCGCGGCAACTTTCTGCGCCGTCAGCTAGCACCAGTCGTGGGAGCTGAGTCGGGAGAGCAGTACGAAGCTCAGCCGCAGCAGCTCGTTTACGGCCAGTCGGCGGCTGATGGCGCCGAGCTGGGCAGCATCTTTGCTGGTGGTGCTAAGCCCCTGTACACTACGCATCCTACGCCGCGCATTCCAACCGCCGTGCTAGCCGCACGTCAGCGAGCTGCCCACATCCAGAGCGTGCTGCAGGCCCAGTCGCAGGGCGGACAACCTGAGCGGCTAACGACCGAGCGGGTGTACGTGAAGCAACCGGCACGTCCGGCTCAGCCAGCCGCCGTCATCGGGCATCGGCATGAGCCGGCCCCCATCCTGTACGAAACCTCCACCGAGCCGAGCTCCGACCAGAGCGCGTACGTCACCGACGGCCCAGCGTCCTCCTCCGTCGTACAGATTCCAGCCGCCAACCGCGTTCTGGCGGCCAGTGACGCCGACCCGCACGCCGAAGAGCCGAGGCGTCCCTTCTTTCGCCCCCGGCCGATAGAATTCCGTCCGCGAGAGGATGGCTCCTCGCCGCCGCCCGGCCGCCTCCGTACTCCTTACGGTTTGCCACCTCCGTACAGCCGCCCGTTCACGCCTCTGCCGCCGCCGGGCGAGTACGGTGGCCGCGAGCAGGACGACAAGGACCGGGACGCGGACGAGCCGCAGCAAGCGCATCTGAACCGTCTGCTGCAGCCCTACCGCCAGCAGCGGCGACTCAGTCTGCCAGCGGCTGAACCGGCCTACGGCAGTTCCCAGCAACAGCAGCCGCAAAACTCCTATCCAGTGCCGGTGCCGTACGGACCGGGCGGCTACCCGGCGGCACCGCGGCTGCCCTCCAACCCGTACTACTACGACATCCCGCCCGAACGGCCGCTGACGGCGCGCGACTTTGAGCGCATCCTGCAGGTTCTCATCTTCCGCCACCAGCAGCAGCAGCAGGCATCGCGTTATCGGCTCGACGGTGGATACGGAGGCGGCTTCGGCGGTGGCTACGGAGGCGGCTTCGGCGGCTACAACGGCGGCTTCCCGTACAATCCTTACTTCCCGGGACCGTCTCCCGCACCGTTCGGACTGGGTGGCCCATACTTGGGCGGCGGCGGTGGCTACCCTCAGCAACAGATCCCCCGGCCGCCACTACCCTTCCCCTACCCCGGAGGACCTTACGATGGAGCGGGCTATCAGAATCCGCTCTACAGCCCGTCGGCACCGAGCGCCAGCGTTCGGGGCGCCGCGGACGGTGGTCAGCAGGATCCAGCCGAAGGTGGCTACGGAGCGACGTTACCGGCCGCCGCCCGTCGCAACGGCCAGCACTATCAGACCCCGCTGGACGCAGGGTCAGCCGCCACGGGATCGCTCCGTTCGGGTGACTTTCTTCCGCCGGAGGTGCGCGAAAGTCTCCTCTATCGCATGCTGATGCTCGCCATCCAAGCGCCCGGTGCAGGCGACGTGCTTCCCCTGGCCGCTCCCACCGGACCCTCGGCCGTCCAGGGACAGTACCCGCTGCAGCATCTGCAGGGTGCGTCCTCCATGCCGCGGCCCCAGACGCAGCCCGACAGTACGGTGACGGTTTCGGCCGCTGCCGCCACGATGCTACCGATGTACAGCAAAAAGCCGGTGCGAAGTGTACAAATTCTTGGCGAGGAGTGAGACAACCCCCTCCCCCCCCCCCCCTCCTCCATAGCCCCCACAGCTCGTAGTGCGCTCGGTTCTCAGTAGTGCGCGTGTATGTACTTAGTAGGATTAGTAGAGGGGCCACCGGACGCCACGTCCGGTGCACCCCTGCTTTGGATAGCATTTAGTGTTTGTTTGTACTTCTCTACTTTCTTCCCACTTTTCGTCGCTTTTGCGAGGGACGTGTTCGGCGACCGGCCGAGCGAATAGAAATAAGATGTACCAAAGTTTACTTACGCACGTTACAAAACCACGACAAGAGGTAAGCCTTGAGCTAAGGAATTTACTTCCAGCAGGGTGAGCCAGTTTAAGTGTTTTGGAGCTACAAAAAAAAAGGACGAACTTTAAAAGGAGCGATGCGACTTGCTGCTTCCTCTGACGTGAGGTGTTTCGCTTAAAATTGTGACAGTTTTCTAGCTTCTACTTTCACCAATAAAATCTAATAATAAAAACACCCGGACTTGACTACCCGTTTGTTTGATGCCAAAATCCGAATGTAGACCCATCTAAGAAACATTTTAAGTTATACCACGGTTGTTGGAATACTGTTATTTTCATTTCAATAAGACCGACTTCAATACAGGGTTTAACATGTCATGTGAACCTTGTTCACAACAAGTATTTCTGCTCCCTTCAAGATCTTCTCACTCAAACACAAAATCGTCTCGGCCACCTTCATTATCATCGCATTACCTTAAGCTTTCTCATCGGGGTTGTTCGTTGGATTGTTATCAAAGTTTAACTTATTTTTGAAAATAAAAAATAAAGGCATTTTGAATCCATCTTTTATAGTATTAAACAATAACAGTTAAACGTTATTTGAAGGCAGAGTTTGTGTGAGAAAATTATTGCTTTACTGAATTAATACCATGGGCTGTCGATAGTACGAATCGTCTAGTATAGTACATGTCACACTCTCGATTGGACTCGTCGTTTCATTTGACTTTTGCAGACGTAAAGTTGATTCGATGTGTAAAGTTGAATCTTATCATTCGTACAATCAAGATTCGTTTTCCACGTTATTAGTTTTGTTGTTTTGGCGAATCAAAATGACAATATCAATAAATATTAAATTACGAAAATAAAAATAAATAAAAATAAATACAATGATACATTATGCAAAAACTAGCAGATAGTTTTTATTTTGCCCGTTTTTTCTACATTTTCAAAGAAATTGATTAATTTGTCAGCAAGTTAAGCTCGGCAATAAATTATTTTAATTTTTATAGACTTTTTTTTAGTTTTTCGTATAACGTGGCATTGGAACGGATTAATCTCGTTGCGTGAGGTTTTGCAGTAACAATTTTAAAATAAAATCAAAATAAAATTTTAAAATTCATTCACTGCGCCGCTGCGAGTAGAACACTGCCTTAATAAACGCACGTGTGCGCTAATCCTGTCTCTTTCGGTTTAGGACAAACGCGGAGAGCAATGTACGCTTCTTCACTCACTTCGTTATCGCTTCAATCTCGCGCTGCCGTAATGCAAACAAACTGTCCAGCTTTCTGACGCTTCGATATGAAATGATAATTTATTTTATTTTTATCACGTCACCAAAAAACAATATGAATAAAGTATGATAGTTACAGTAAGCACTAAATGTGCATGTCAATGTCACTGTGCATATTGTGTTGGCCCCTTAGCTGGGATAAAAAATATAATTAGAGATGAAGTCCAGTGTTAACAATCGCTAACGCAGCATGTTCTTGGCGAAAGGGGAGGCTACCGAAATCGGCTACAAATTGTCTCTTTGAATTTCACCATTCATAGGTTAGTGACATCTACCTAGGAAGGAAAAGCAGAGACCAACGCTCATCAGTGTGGTAGTGGTTGAGTAAAAGTCTGTAAGCTCGAGAATATCTTCTGATGTGAGCATTTCAGGAAACTGGGATGACTGATCATCGGGGTTCTACCCTCGAACCGGACTTAACAATAACCGACTTACGCTATGGTCCCGGCCAGTATCTAACCATGTCGTTCAGACGTGCTCAGCGATGAGCGGGACAAAGAAGAAGAAGAAGGAGCTATGGTCCAGGACAACAGTTAAATTGGGTTCAAAGAACGTACGCGCTCTCTAATGAGCTGTGATGAAGCCCTGAATAAAGTGCACCGCACCACGAAGAACTCCTGGGAGGAGGAAGAAATGCGGGAACATGAAAGGCAAACAGACCCTGCAGATTTTTTTACCAAAGGATTGCAGGGCATCTTAACAACATTAAACCTAAGGTGTCCTGCTGTCGTAATAGAGATGGAGTTCTGGTCAGTAACCAGCCAGATGTCCTCTCGCGTTGGATTAATAGACCAGTTAAACAAACAGCTAAAGGCTCCACTAGCAGATGATATCCTGCTAGTGCTACCTAGCATCGAAGAAACACGAAATCCTCTTTGCATGTCCTTCTTACATGTCATTGTACATAACACGCATTCATGTTCACTACGCATCGCTAGAGGAACACGATAATATTGAACCACGAGGGAAAGTAAAATAAACAGAATATCTACTGATTATATAGGGAAAGGTAGGTAACGACGGACACAGTGGGTAAGATGGACACTTCACAGAATTAAAAAGATAGAATTTTTTTAAAAAATATTTGTATAACGAAGAAAGCAATCTCAGCATGGTAATAGCTACTCCGTATTTATTTTCACGTTATACGTTCAACCTGTCAAATTTGCAAATTAAATAAAAAGTTTCAGCAGTTCAAAGCCCAAAGCGGTTGTAGCTTCCTATAAGTGAGAGGTCATCAAAATCAACTGTCACAAAAGGCCCAAAGCCCATAACCTTACATGTTTCCTTAATCTCTCGTTATATTTCTTATCCTCGCTATGCTAGAAAGCAGTTTGATGAGATTTGATTAAGTCCTGCGCTAACAATCGCTAGCGCAGCATGTCCTTAGCAAAAGCAACAAAATCAGAACTAAAACAAAAAAAAACCCCTAGTGATGTACAAAGGCAATCAAGCAGCATGCCTTATCATTAAAAACCAAAAAAAGCGAAGACTTTCAAGAACCTAAAATTGGGAAACAGCAATTGTACAAAAGCTTACAAACATCAGACTTTAGGGCAAATTGGAAGGACGAAATAGGAATGGAAGTTCAAATAAAATTGCAACACACGAAAATTATATTTAAGATTAAAACTACTAAAACGTAATGTGTAAATGTAACATACTAAAAAGGGGATATAACTCCTTAAGTCAAAACCTCTTAGAATAATGGTAAATCTCTTGTAATAAATTCCATTCCTTGAACGCCATTCGTTAAAATAAAGAAGAGGAATAAGAGAAGAACGGGTCGCTGACGAGCACCTTTCTGGTGGGGCATGAGTCCGGCATCCTCATCACGTGCCCCAGCACCAGCGTATCCTTCCGGATTTGGCGATGCAAGTATTCTGACGGTCGCCAAACTGCTCAGCAAGCTCGTGGTTCATTCTCCTTCTCCACACGCCCTGCTCGCACACACCGCCAAAGATAGTCCGTAGGACCCGCCGTTCGAAAATGGCGAGTGCATTGGCGTCCTCCTCCAGCATAGTCCAGGACTCGTGCCCGTAGAGGACTATCGGCAGTATCAATGTGCGATATTTGGCGCATTTGGTGCGTTGTTGGAGTCTTCTGGATCGTAGGAGTTTGTGGAGCCCGTGGTAGGCACGATTCCCCTGCACAATGCGCCTTCGGATTTCGATGCTCACGTTGTTGTTCGAAGTTACGATCGTACCAAGGTAGCAGAACTCCTCTACTACCTCTAGATCGTTACCGTCAACTTATGCTCTGCTTCCGAGTGTTTAGCTATAAATTGAATGAAAACATCAGCATTGAATCCTGAACCTACCCCATATTGCTCCATGTTCCCTTTCCCCTCAACCCTTACAAACCATTACGAAGCTGTTTAGGTGAGCTCAATGCTCAAAATGCAGAGTTTTTTCCAGAATCCTGTCACCATCGGTAGCTTCCGGCGCTATGCCACGAAATAACTTCTTTGCGGTACCCGTACCTTCTTTTTCCCGCTTCATAGTATGTGCCACCCACCTGAGAGAGGGTTATGCACATGGCAGATAATAGCCGGAACCGGACGGAGCAAGGAAACACTCGTTTATGGCAACTACCGCACCCACCGAGACCGTCCGACCGTCCGAGCCGGTCCGATGGGAGCTCCTTTCCCTGGAAACGGTTGGATACAATCGAAACGAACCAACCTCCCACGGTAGTGTTCTGTCAACCCTCACCCTAATTGGCCTACGGTAGTCGCCAGGAATGTGTCCGGATAATTGAGGCACCCCCCAATGGCATGCTTCAAACGAGCATATGCAACAAGGAAGCTGCATCTTCATTCGTGCAAATTTGCTTGGTGAACGGATTATTCGAGGAACGGAAAGTACACGCTCCCATGGTGGGATTTGAAAGCAAAGCATTGTAACGCTCCCTATGACAGGTGTACACGTGGGCTGCGTCTGCATTTGCTGTCACTGGTGGGCAAGGTGGCCCGGTGGCCCGCACAATCGAGATCCGTTTGCAATAAAAAGACCGGCCGGCAGGATGCAGCCGGCAACACCGGGGCGATGATAAGAAGTAGCTTCGGTTGCAGCAACACCGACCGCCGGCTTCTGGTTATTTGTGTGCGTTTTTTCTGCTTTGATGCAAACCGGAAGGTTGCTTCTAACGAGCGATTTCGTCACCCTTGTGCAGTCAGCCCAACCCAGGGGACGATTTACCACGGATTGATGGTTTTGTGGTTTTGTCGGGTGGTTCGGTGATAGATTTTCTTTTTGAATCGATTTTTCATCCCGAACGGAACTCCTTACCTTCAGCTTTAAATCAAATACGTCGTTAAAGTATTTATGGTGCAAACGATCCGTTAAACCGTTTCGTCAAACTTAACCATTAAGCTTAAATTTAACGGCTTAAAAGCTTAGCGGAAGAGCTTTTCGGATCAAAAGCTTTGCATTGTGTACACGGCAAAGAGAAAGAGAGAATAATGAACAAGCTAGTCCTCTCTGTCTCTCATTTCAAAAGGGGTAACTTAAAGAATCTCACATTCCTTCGCTTTAGCACGTCAACCCGCATTTGTGTTTCGAACATAAGAGTTTTTTAATGCATATTTCTTTACTGTAAATCAAATTAAACACTCAACAGTTTCGCTTATTTTGGGATTTCCACAAAAAATTATAGCTTAATGTTTTGTCCATACGTTAGCCGGATTCAAAGACGGCCATGACAGGTCAAACGGCCAGTCACATTCGCAAGCAAGAGAGATAGCTAGAGAGAGAGAGAGAGAGAGAGAGAGAGAGAGAGAGAGAGAGAGAGAGAGAGAGCTTTGATGTCTTTGACGCAAAATAAGAGAACCATTCAATAAAACTTCAAAACTTCAACCCTCAACGCCAAAAACATCTTTTTGTCGATTATTGTGTAAAGATGTTAAAAGAATGGAATCATTTCCATCGATTCATATTTTATTCCAACAATTTGTGCCCGATACATGTCTTTTTCAAACTTCAGGCAAACTTGCCTAAGCCGCTCGCTCTCACTCTTCAAAGTTGGTTGGGACACGGGCGGTTTCTCTCACGGTTTCTTCAAGAGATCTTCAT
The DNA here is from genome assembly GCA_000349105.1 of Anopheles epiroticus. Classification (NCBI taxonomy): domain Eukaryota; kingdom Metazoa; phylum Arthropoda; class Insecta; order Diptera; family Culicidae; genus Anopheles; species Anopheles epiroticus. The sequence continues at coordinate 27,502 of KB671628.1, forward strand.
GATCCGTTTCGCTCCCAGCAGACAAACTTCAACCCGTAGTCTCTTCAACAAACTCTTAGCAAAGCCTTAACAAGGGGAAAAAATCGTGTTTGCTTTAGGTTCCTTTTGTGGTTGCAGATTTACACTGAACGAGTCAAAACTTTGCACTCTGCGATCAAAACGATGTCAAAACTATAAATATGCTGGGTGATTTTTTTGGAATTGGTGAGAGAATTATATCCGAATTTGCGAGAATATTTCTCCTTAAATAAAAATATATTAATATATTGAGTCAATTATTTATTTATTTTTACATATTATTACTTTATATTATTAAATAATTATTATTATTAATTTATATTAATTTATTGCATAACTGAACATATTATTTCATTATTTTTATACATGAATCCTATAATTAACAATATCAAAATCCACACACATATATTTTTCTTGATTTTATATGCTTTGTTTAATACAACATGTAAAACCGTGACTCGAATCAGCTTTCCATCAGATCTTTGCTACGGAATGTGTTTAGTGGAAAAAATGTGTCGTCATTTGAAGGGGATAATGCCATTTGTAGACAGTATTTCACCATTTCAACATCATTGACCTTTTAATGTGGTTGTAATGAGAAATATCGTTCATAACACGAATATTTGTTGAGGTCTTAGATATGTACACTTTATGTGAGAATTCGTTAATAATTTGAGCACTAAGGCGATCACATAGGATAGCCTGTGAACCTTTCCGTGTCTGCAGGGACCACATAAGGAACCTGATCAGCTTTTATAAAACAATAATTGTGCATATGGGTTTATCTAACACCAAATAAATAACCATCAGAATAAATGTTGAATTACATAAAATAGGCCAAATAGGAAATATTCAGTACAAGTTAGCAACAGATTAATGTAATGCAAGTTGGTCACAAATGTGCCATCCATAGTCATCGATATATTCAAGTTAAATAACTTTAGGTCCGTGTCAGTGCTTCGTTGTATACGTTTTTTTCGTACGCTTTTGTATGCAATTTGACAGTTCTCTCGCATGGATCTCCCGCACAAGCTGCCCGTGCTACCCTGCCGCACAAAACCTCTTGTCAGCTGGGTGCTGCGATAAGCTGCCGTCAAGCCGCTCGGACAGGCTCACCGATCGCTCCGGCTCTCGCCAGTAAGCAGCGCACATCGGAGCGGACGCGTCGTGTCTCCTGGAAGCGCGTCGTCTGCGCAAAGCTCAGTGTTCCCGTGGTATTGTGGTTTACGGTTTCTGTTTTTGCCGGGAGTTTCAGTCGTTCGTTCGCCGAAACCCAAAGATTTGATGTGAAATCCGCAAACAGTATTGGCGTCTGCTTGTAGTGTGGACCTGAAGGATAGGATTTGGCGAAGAAGTTGCGTTCCTTTAGCCGGTGTGGTTTGGTGCAAAAGAAGCGATTGTTGTTGTGGGATTGGTGCATTTTTGTGTGTGCGTGTACGGGGCTGAGAGGGTGTGAGGAAGAGGAGAAAAAAGGAAGGCGGTGCTGGTGAAGTGCAAAAGGGAAAAGAAGATTAGGCCCAGCCTAATTGCTTCCAGTTGTCGGTGGAGGCCCCCCATTTCCCATCGCACACGCACGTGCGTGCGGGGCCTGTGAGTGTTTCGATCGTCGGGAAAAAACGGGAAATCGATCATTTTCCCCGCCCGGCAGCATCCTGTGTCGCGTTGCCTGGGAGTGTAGTACCTGCGTGCTTTGTGGTGCGAATTGTGTGAAGTATTTTTTTTTTTAAGTGAGACGCGTGTGGAAGTGTCACAGAAAGGGGAAAGAGATCCTGCAATCAGCATTCAACTCTGGGCCGAACCTTGCGAAGAAAGAACCCGTGCCAATTACCAATCAACGGGCGGGCAGATATCCCCCGATCAATGAGCCAAACCGTTCAGCATCCCTCAACGACGCCGACATCGACAAGCCCTGCCGCATGCAGCAAAGGTAGGGTAGCCCTGCACCTCCAAAAGGGCACTACAGCGGGCAGCCCAGACGCGGGCGTCACACTGGGGATTGAGTCGGGCACTCGCCAAGGGTTTTCATGGCTCCGCTCGCGGGGAGGCTCCGAAACCGAGGACAAGCATATTGGGGCTGCGGGTTGCCTGCCAGCTCCAGAACCGAACTAACTCTCGCCCGCTAATTCGATAAATGTGAAAGGTTTTGCCCTTCACTTTAAGGGGTGCGGACTACGCCGCTCGTGACGCCCGCTCGAGCCGTCCGGCGGACGCGACACGTACTACAAGCGTTTACAAAAAAGATACATTTTTGATCCACACACTCACACACGCCGCGCGTCTCCTACGTACCGAAGCAGGCAGCGGGCGGGTACGCACCGCGTGTGGAGGCAGGGGTTGCTGCCATCGCTGCCGAGTCCTCCCGTTTTATAGTTTTTTTTTATGGTGAAAACGATTTCGATGAGTTTTGTGCCTGTTTTTCTCATGCTTATGCTAATTCTGTCACCCAACAGCACACCGGTGTGTGGAGGCGGTGGGTTGTCACACGGTATGGTGTCGTCTTCCGACGTGCGCGGCGGCGGCATTTTGCGTCGAGGATTTTGCAGCTCAAGAAAAGCTGTAGCGGGCGCTTCTTCGCTGCTGGCTGGCGTGCGAGAAACTACACCGCACCGTATTACACTTCATTTGGCGTTCGTGGTCTCGCCTTCTCTGTCTCTCTCTCTCTCTCTCTACGTGTGTGTGGCTTTTCGTTTATTTTTTATTTTATTTTGTGCTGCCTCTTGCTCTCCTCAAATGGCAGTTATTTGCTGCATTTTAAACCGCGTGCTTTGTTTGGTTATGCTCGCCAGAGCGGGTGGCAAACACGGGGAATGAAGGGACGAAAGGGAGAGCAATGTTTTGGCTCTCTGTGGCATAAAACCTGTTTTTCAGAGGCTGCTGCTGCTGCTGGCTTTCTTGTGAGCGCTTTGGAGCTATATCTACAGGCGCGTCTTCTCGTGGGCTTTTTTTTATTTGGAGCCGGAGCTGGAGAAGCAAAGAAAACTGTCAACAAAGCCACTTTCCTCCCTGTTTGGAGGGCTGCTGTATTTTTTTTATTCGATTTTGAATTTGTTGCTTTTTAAAGGGTTTGTTAAAGATGCATAATTGTTAGTTTGTGCGAAGACAAAACTGTCCGAATTCGCCAAAAATTGTCAACACAGAGAGAACACGAAGCTTTGTGGAGGTGGGATTATCTTTATGATAGTTCCGAAAAGCTGTAATAATGTTGTAATGAAAATGAATCAACAACATAATCAGATCGTAATTATAAAATTCTACAATAGAGCTGTCAAGAATGTGTTTGATAACCCGAATAGGATTTTTGTTTGACAGTTGATTGAATGTTATTGTCTACAATCAGCATTACCTGGCCTAAATGGAGAAACAATTGTATCAGACAGTTTTTCCTTGCGACTTGATTTTTTTTATTTGAAGAGTTTAGAATAGAAATCAACGAATCGTACAAGCTTATTGTTTTGTAGTTTTAAGGAGAGATTCAGATTTTTACAAAACTTTTATTTTGATACATAAATGATTTTACAGAATTTAAGTGTGAAGTACATTCATAACGAAGCCTAGCAACAACGTCTTTTCAAGTGAATGTTTACGCCATGCTGTTAGTTACCCTCATTGAGTTACTTTATTTGTGCTTATTTTCCTTGCAAACTTCAATGCAAAAACCTCAGCAAACTCAAAACACGTTTGACAGCAATAGCTCGAGAGAATGAAAGAAAAAACAACAAACCTTTACACTTCTCTTACAAGTTTCCATTATTCAGTTTTGATTTCCGTTTGATCCGAGAGAGTTTGTTTAATAATTGAATCGTTACTCTCATAAACCGAAAACCGAAGAAAATGTGTTCTTTTAAGACAGCAATTGTTAAAGGTTCCAGTTGCAGTATCATGACCGACTAACACAAAAGTTGCACTGCACGGGGAACCCTTCCCAGTGTGTCGTTTTCGATTTTTTTTCTCATTCGTTACCTCCATATACCCAGTTTTTGCTGGGTTTTTGTTTTTATTGCACCTCTCCGGGTTCGTCATCTTGCTGGATTGCTTAAGTGCGGGCGAGATCATCTCACTTGGAGTGTGTGTGTGTGCCAAACCTCTATGCTCCTCTTACTTTGTACTGCGACCGTTTCCCTTTTCTCCGTTTCTTTTCCTCTCAAAACTGTGTGAAATGAAAACAGACCGCCACCGGCCCTGGTCAAAGAACCCTGCTGATCGGTTCTGCTTTTTTTTCCCTTTTCGCTTCGAGATGGTAGAAGCCTAAACCTCGGACAACAACGCGAGTGCTCTTTGGGTCAGAGAGAACCCGTGCGCGAGTGTGTGCGTTGTGTTTTTATTGCAGAAAAGCAATTAAGGGAAGGGCAAATGGAGAGGAGGGTCTTAAGAGGGTGTGGATATGGGTGTGAAAGAACCAAATCGCACCCATATGTAAAAGGGCTTTTCCACGAGTTGAGTGGGATTTTTTCTCGTCTTCTTTCTAGGCTCTCTCCTATAATTCTTAATTATGAAACATCCTCACCACTTGGCTCTTCCGCTTTTCGTGCTCGTTTCAAGGGTGCGCTCGGGTTGAGCTATAATTGTACGCCCGCATCCGGGCACACTCGATGGGTGATTGATTTCATGAAGACAGACAGGGAAAGGCACGGAAAACACAATCAGCTTAAAAATATGCGTGAATTTCAATTTCAGGGAAGGCTTGTTTGAAACACTGGGCAACAAAGTGTGTTGAATTGAGCGGGAAGGTTTCAGATCATAGACAAAGCGATAAGATGCGATGCCAGAAGTAATAGACATAAGAACAGATCGTTCGAAAAGGTGTCAGATGGTGTGAACCCAAGACTTTTATTAGAATGCTTATCATTTCAACTGCAGCGCTTGTTTTTAGAGAATTTTTCTCTGCCGTATTTCTCTATTATCGGGAATCAATTAAGATTAAAGATGTTTTTCAAAACAGACTTTAATTATTTTTTTCTTTCCAGCTAAAGATTTTTTCATAGACTATACATTTTCTGGCAGCATATTCCTAAAAACTTTGTTCATGCCATGTTCAAGGATATACATGCAATTTGAAATCATACACTGGTACGTCGGAAACAGTATGAAATTAATGTGCTCTAGATCATAAAATATTTATGGATCTTTCCCAAATCTTGCTGGAAAAAAGTCGCATCACTTACATATGTAATTTAAGCCATGTTGTGGGTACCATAACCATAAGGGTAAACAAAGTAAAACTGAATTGAATTCACAATTTAAATTTCTTAATAAGTGAAATAATTTCAGGAGAAAATGATGACGGAGCAGTAGTAGTTTAAAGATACTCGAGAATTTCGTAAAGAAGAGAACGCAATAGAACAAAAGTAACGCTCAATTCGAAAAGAATATCAAAAATATGCTTGTGAAATTATTATGACATACGATTAGCAAAAACCATATGCATGATTAGTTTCATAAAAAAAAAACAATTTGCACCTATCTAAAGTAACTAATTTTGAACTGCCTTTAATGTGAAGAAATATCACTTTAAAAGCCATAAAACTTTCATGACTGTTCATCACGAACCATCACTTACTGAACAAAAATGGCAGCCAATATGACAGTCAAGACATTAAAATTTAATTAAATTATTTTTTAGAAAATACGTCCATTCAGCTCAGCTATTAGTTTGTGACTTTTCTCCCATTTAAATCACTAACGAAGCTTCAGAACAAAACATAATTAAATATATAAAAAAAAGGTGATCGCTTCAAGCATACCTGAGCAACCCTGCATTTGCCGTGTGCCATTCTCATACTGTGCGGCGCAGGTAAAGCGCTCTGGTGGTGTGACGATCTCCAAAACCGACCCCGCGAGTAGAACTGGCCGATCCGTTCTACAGCGCGTCTGTCTATAAATGGACGCAATGCGAGACGCAACCAACACCAACAGAAGGCGCACGGGTTTGCTTTCCTTTTTTTTTTCTTTTCCTACATTCAATTCTTTTGCCCAAACCGGGCCAACAAGCAGCAGCAAACGTCGGCCAGATCTTGCGTGTGTGATCTGCTGTCATTCTCGTTCTTTCCCTCTCGCCTTTTCCCACTCCACCGTCGTCGTATTTTGAATCCTTTTTTTAACAATACACGAAGCCGGACGGGCTCTCTGGAGTGGTTCATCGCCTCCGATCTGTCTCACCGGCCGTGTTCGGCACAACGTTTCGCCCAAAATAGGAATTCAAATAGAGAACCGAAGCAAGCGTGCAAGGGACGGGGAGAGAGTTTGCACGGTTGCTGCCGCCTTCACTCCCGCGCTGCGCGTTTTTGAGTGGTTTTAATCGTGTAAATATCACCGTCCACAGGTTCGGATCCTCCACCCAAATGCTTCACCCCTTAAGAGGGCTGAAGCCACATTTCTCTGCCTCTACCCCTTTACACACATCGTCCACAACCACAACAGCCAACTCTTCCGTGTGGCTGTGTTTGGAGTCTTTTTACGATTTTCCCCGTGCCTCTCACTCGCACGCCACCGTCGTGATGATGATGATGCTTATGCTGCGGGAGGCAACATTTATGCTTAACCCCCTCTTCGTCCGCGGCTGCCGTCGTGACCGGTTCCTCTTTCCGTTTTTTGTTTATTTGTTTTTTTTTGGTGCATTTATTTATATTTCCCATTTCTTGTTTTCTTCTCGTTCGTCTCGAGCCTCCACCAACACAACCCTTTCAACGAAAGTGTGTGTGTGTGTCTGCGATCTGTTATCTATTTTTCCGTCACCGTCGTGTCGCGCGATATGATGGGACCCAGCGCACCACACTTTCTTTATATTCCATTTATGTCGCCATTTCAAAAAAAAAAAAATAAGAAAAGAACATCCAAACAGAACATCGTAATGAACCCGTCGTTCTTTCTCGGTTGCTTTCGACATCCGTTGCCGATGTCGTTTAAAATCCCACCCACCCGTGAGGATTGAATGCAGCAGCTCACCTATAAAGCGTATGTTTTTTTTTCTGGAAGCGAAGTGGTGTGTATTATGTTTCTCTTTTTTTTAATGCAATTAATAGTGACAAAACGAAAGAGTGGTGGTAAAGTTGCTTAGTATTAATGATCGCTTCTCGAAACACGTGTTTCTTTCCGTCCGCTTATCCCCCTTTCGCCTTATTTTGTGATGCATTTTTTATTCGTTTTTGTAAGTCGGGGAAGAAAAAGGCAGGGTTACTTGGGGCGCACGCTAGAGATTATTGAATTCTCGTTCTCGTTAAACAAATTTCTTGTTGAAAAATTTACTCTCGTTAAAAAAAACACTTTACCAACGACAAAAAGGTCACCTGCGATTTTGGTAAAATTATGCGCATAATTACTGTAGCATATTTTGTTTTTTATTTCAGTTCATCAATTTTTGTCTCTACGGCACCAATTTTTGACAGAGCACATCATAAATCTGAGCGAGAACAAACAGTTCGATTCAACTCAAATAATCAGTTACAGTATACAGTACAGGATTGTTTTGTCCAACTAATTTTCAATAATTTTTTTCATTCTCACAATGCGCTTTCAATTCACGTTATAGTTGCGCATTACATGATTTAAAAAGAATCTAAAATGATGCACGTTTTCGGTTCTAATGAAAAAAAGCAAAAACCAAATATGATTTGTAGTTTTGTTTCTCGTGAATAGTAATTGATTATTAACTTTAACACATTAAGCACCTAAACCGTAATAATTCATCGAAAAAATAAATGAATAGGTCTTTTTTTATATTTCGTGTCAATAAAAGATAATTATCGTATGGTCAAAACTTTAGAACTTTGAGACAAAAATTGGTGAACAGTGTCAAACATTGGTGACATAGGGCCAACATTTGATGGCAAGGACTGTAATATGTTAAAGAAAAGAAATTTCAACATGCTCTAATAATAGTTGCTTAGTTTTTACATTTTCTCATTGCTATGATCTTTCTGTTCCACCTTCAAATGCATCGCGAAATTTGAATTAGGGATTTTAATTCTTATTCTTCGACATAAAAATGTGTCTAAAGGGATGTTTGCTAGTTAGGTTCAGTATCAGTAAAAAGTGAAAGCGCATGAAAGTAACGCAGCTTAACGTGCTCGTTTTGTCCCAGGCAACCCCTGCTTAATGATCGTCGTTGCAGCGGTTTTATTTCTTCACAGTTTTTCGCCGCACGGGATTCGGATGGGAAGGCAGCACCCACAACCTGCTGTAATAAATCATTCCAGCTTTGTGGTTTCCTTCCCGTTTTGTCTTCCAGCCCGAAAGGAAAGGGTGCCATTCTTACATCATAATCACCACACACAAAAAAAAATCAAAATCAAACGAGTTTATTGGGAAATCTTCTCAAAGTCCTACGCGCGCACCGGCACGACTTCTCGGTGCTGTTTGAAGAACACGGCGGCACATGTGGGTGGGCCGGTGGGTTTGTATTTTTCCGCTTTCCACGATGGAGCAAAACGATTGCAATTTGATATGCACCGGGGAGAATCCCCCCACACCGACCCACACCAGATTGAGCCGCTCGCTTCAGAGGAATTGTGCATCTTTGGCCACTTCGTTCGGGTGTGTTCTATTTTCACAGAACCTTTTTCGAGCGCTTTGATACCTATTTTTATCGGTGTGTATCTATTTCCTCTGCCCCGTCCCGGCACGGGTGCACCCACGCGACAGTGCTTTTCCGAGCGCTAGCAGCGCTGTTTAGTTGGGTGTTTCCATTTCCAGCAAGCAGAACAACTTCATCGATTTCTTGGCAAAGGAGAGAGACGCATATTTCTTTCTTTCTATGAAAAATGTCACAACGATGGGTCTATTTAACTTGTTTTATTCTTTTTTTTTTTTTCACTACCATTTCAAGTAAAGTAGGCATGGTGTATCATTTCGCACACTCATCTTTCTGTTTAATAATTTCTCAAGCGTAAAAACTGTTGCAGATTCTTGTTTCGGCTTTAACTAGAATTTATTAAGCAATACGGCCTGGCCGTTACTACCGAATAAAAAAAAAAACTAGAATTTATTGTTCATTGAAATATTCTTGTGATTTGTTAACATCCAAGAATTATAGTAAACATAAATAATATTTTTATTTGTGCATTTAAACATAAACTCATTCCGGGTCTGCCGTTGAGCTTTGTGTTTTAAACCACACTCAATTCGTGTCTGGCCACACTGGTGTCATGACAAATCTGACAGATAATTAGTATTGTTATTTCGCCGAACGAAAATGGCACTGTATGAGGGTGTATGTTTCGCTAAGTGGACTCACGGTCGACTTAAAATCCGATTTAACGCTGATTTTGCCCATAAAGACATCATGTTTAAAAACAATATTGGACCTTTTTTGGTTGAAAATGAAGAAGCTGTGATGGTAACTGTCAATGGTGAGACCGCTATAGGGTCATTTTAAGTGAATATTTAATCTCAACATTTGAAGATACCTTGGAGACTTTAGTTCTTGGATTTTTTGTCCATTGTTTTTAAAGACCGAATCATAAGTCGAAATTAAGATGTCGTTTGGCAACCATGGAGCTGAGATTTGACACCTTTGAATTATTATTTGTGGAGATCCGTTGAAGGCCTTTGTTACGTCAACTAACTGTAAACTAGTGATGGGGAAATTCAATGAAAACCCCGGAATCGATTCCAAATTAATTGTGCTTCCAAATTGCGAATGTAACTCCGGAACGTAGGTGCAATACACCGAGCTCGGAACCGTTCGCAGCTGTCTGGAACCGTCCGGAGCCGCTAGTCGGTAGCCGGAGCCATCGGAACCGTCCGAAGCCGTCGAACTAGCGCCGATTAGCGGCTCCGGACGGCTTCTGTCGGCTCCGGACAGTTCCAGACGGCTCCGAGCGGCTCCAGACGGAGCCGTGGGTTTGATAAAGACGGAACCATTTCCGGAGTAAAGCTGCTCGGAAGCGGTTCGGAGTCCTGGTTTCGGTTTGGAGAACCCCTCGCTTGTACAAACTATCAAAGTTTTAACGAACACCATTCGCGATACCACAGCCGAGATAGAGCTGCACACAGTTCCGAATGAAATAAAAAATTGTACCGATCTTATTGGGTACTGCGTGCGTAACGATTGAGCTTTCAAATATGGTTTTTGAAAATATCTCTTGCAGTTTTCATTTTATAGCATTTTCCGAAAGCAACATATTTAGCGCACTGTGCATAATAAATTCCCTTCAACGACTCTGTAATTTTCAGTTCTCAATTTCAATCCCGATTTTAGAGTAAAATAATGGTTTGTTTTTTTTTTATGCAATTTTAATATTAAATTATCTTCGTGATTATAGCCGCACATGATTTCTTGCTGAATTAGTTTTACACAGGGTATATTCAACAATATATATACTTAAGAGGCTGATACACAATTATTTTTTATTAGCTATGAATTACTAAAGTAAGACACATATAAACTAATTGTAATACAATGAATTTTCACACAAACGCTTAAACAAATTGGTAGCTTTAGCTCGAAAGTCAATAGTATTTTTTTTTAATCAGCACAAAGGACAGAATATTACAGCGAAGAATTTCTTCAATAAAATCGATTGTTTCGTTCTCTTCAGTTCACTGTACGTTTGTTACGTTTCGCTTGTTTAATCAAAGAAAAGAAAGAAAGGGTCCTTTGCAAAAACAACTCACCACGTTCACCATTTGCTGCACTTGCATTTATTCGCACATTCCTTTCAAAAGGCTCACAGCTATCGTATGTACATTCCATAGAAAATGTAAACATAAAGCACTTTGCACCCATTGGACACTGGAATTTTAATGCGCTACGTGTGCCCACAGCTCAGCTTGGCTTCACAACAGACAAACAGTTGTATTTATTGTGGGCAAAGAAAGAATATAGAAAATCCATTATTGAAGCAAGTGGCCGCCTCTGCCAATTGATTGTTTGAATTTCAATGCAGAGCGATAGAGGGCACATGCCGCATATTACGCTAATTTTCTTCCAATTTTCGCCTCCCGAGCGCTCCCCATGCTCATTAGTATCGTTCTCCCGCAATGGTGTCCCCATCTGTTGCGCGCCACCTGGAATAGACCCGGGGAAGTCATAAAACGATAATGCTTCCAGGTTCGAAAAAAAATTCGAAACGTCGAAAGAATTTCGTTTCAGCGGCTTTTGCGTTTTCGCTGCTTGGATTTGCAAACGATGTGCAAACTGAGACACTAATCGGGGGCGACGGTCGAGGGAGGGGCTGGTGGTTTCATGTTGCGTGTGCTTTTATGCTACGTTCTGCGCGCGGCGTTTTTTTTTTTCTCTCTCTGCACCGTTTGCAAGAAGCGAACCGATGTCTATCTACCTTTTGCAATATTGACTTCAAAATCGGCCACGATAAAGACCCGGACCGTGGCGCACATCTGGAACTGGGTGTGTGGTTTGGAGGAGAAGAAGGTGCTCGAAGGGAGGGGAAGAGATCATTTTACATGATAATGATACCTGCACCCCACCCCCCTCCTCCCCCTCCCCTTGATTCACCTCATGCTAACCCACGAAGCACGAAGCCTATTGCAGACAAACAAATACCATGAACGCGTTTGAACCTTTATGAGCGATTTCAATTATAACACCCCCAATCCACCGCTTGGAGGGTGTGAGGGTGGGTCTAACGGACCATCGAAATAGGGGGGAGGGGGGGAACACTATGCTACACTCACACCCAGCGAAGACGGCGCAGAGCCTCTCGATGGCAAAATTGAAGCGAAAACTGAAGCGGCCAGCGGAATAACACAGCCTTGAAGATGGACCCAAACCTCTGTCTGCCTGTGTGTGTGTGTGTGTGTGTGCACGCATGTGTCTGTACGTACCGTTCCCTTCCTTCTCCACCACAACCGTGCTACGCTTCGTGCTGAAGAGTGTAACGGTGCGAGTCGGAAAATGGCGAGCCGGAAAATCAGGGTCGTTGCACAAACTGGCAGCGCCGCCGGGGAGGGGAAAGAGCGGGCTTGGAACTTTTATCTAAACGGTACATGATAAGAAAATTGAAGGGGAACGCGGTGATGGGAGGGGGGGAGGCATATTGGAAATAATAACATCTATTCATACGGCTGTGTGTGTGTGTGGGAGGCGAGGGGAGAGGATGGTAACTTTCTTTTTTTTTTTCGCTGCCCCACCTGCTCCGCTTTTTATTTACTTTTGTCGGGTGGGGAAGCGGCAAGGGGCGGTAGGGTTTGGGAAGTGTACGTCATCGGAAAAATGAAAAATCCTCCTCCGACCAGCCAGGAAAGCATCCCAAAATATAACTCTCCAAACAATTGTTTCTAGGGGCAACGCAACGAAAACGAACGTACGCTTTGTGTGGGCGCTGATGGCACCGTGAGCTACCTTGGCAATCGCTGTCTCATCGTCCTGGGGACGGTTTTCACCACCAGGTGTGCGGTTCGAGTTTCTACCCTGCATCAGCCACGGGCTGAGCCGGAAGTTCCTAAAAATGCACCAGGTTCGCAGGTGCCATAGGGGGGAGGAACCCGCGCACCGTGCAGTCATCGCTCATCGTACACTGGCGTGAGCGGAGTGACAGTTTGCTTCCGGTCAGCTTCCACGCGCATCCAGCGGCGACCTTTCGCCGCGATACGCTTGCTTATCGCTTCCGCGGGCCACTTCCCTCAACCCCCGCGGGAAGCACGTTCACAGCGAACGAGAGCAACTTTCACAAAATGGCAATTGGCGGGCCACCGAGAGTGATGGTGTGTGCCGGTGTGCTTGACCGGTCGCCGCCGAAGCACGACCGCCTGCACCGTGGTGGGGTAGGACGGAGGGGCGTACGATGGTGATTTCACGCCTCTTCACCAGCGGGCCGCGCTCAAGATGCACACACGTGCCTTCCAATCAACGGCGAGTCCGGTGTTGATCCGGTTTTTTGAACCATCCACCGGCAGTTGCTTGCGAGCTCGAGGTGGCGAAGGGAAGGGATGAGCGCCGATTTCGGTGCTGCTGGCGGTGGACACTTTCTAATGAATTGTCGTCTGGCTCGCTGCGCCTTGGGGGGGGGGAGGGCGTGCGCCTTACGCGGATCTTTGTGCCATTGTGTGTGAATCGCCGCACAGGCTGCAGAAAGCGCTCCAGGGTACGCAAGCGCCAATCGATACTTCCGCTTGCGAGAGTGGTAAGTGAGTTTGTCGCGCGCAAACACAATAGGAGGCAATACTCGCTGGAAAGGAGGTATTAGGAAAGGTGTGTAATTGATTACTTTCTCTCAAGCGATTGTGGTTCTTCGCTGGGGAGGATGAATGGAAAGTCTGATCTGCTCTGATCATCGGTACACGATGCCGCAGAATGGCTGAAGGTCGTCCGGTAGTAGCGTTGATAGCAGCTGGTTTTGCTGGGAATGGGCAAACGGCTGGTTTTGCTCCAAAAAAAATCTTGGGAAGGCACACTTTTGCAGAGTCCGATCGCAGAATGTTAGATGTGGAGCAGGAAGCAGGAAGAATAGGATCTGAAAATCTTGTCTGATTGTGTGCCTGTGTTCTCTCTCGAGATATCTGAACGTATCTTTAGCAGAATTACGCGTGCATTTTCTTTGGAAGATCATTAACATCTTGGATCAAATGTGGATTAAATCATAGCAGATTAACATGATCCTTTCAAGTCATGTCATCTTGATAAAAAGGCTAAAGATATTGTGAAGCGTCCTAGTTTTTGTTCTTGGGTACTGTTAAAAATTTTTGGTGACCTGCTGCTTTGTTTGAAATTTAAGAAATTATAGACCACTTTAATCCATCGTGAATTACTTTAAAGAAATCTGGCTGTTTAAGGTTTCTTATGGTGTAGAAAGCTACGATCTAAATATCTTAAATTTTCATAGAATAAAAAAACTTACGTCTTATGGCAAGATCCTCAAATTTTTTTAAGTAACTGCAAATCAGTAACAGGCTTTTGAAATCTTTCATGCAATTTCTGGAGCTAAAAGAATCTTCGGTTATCATCTCGATGTGCAGCAGATTTCAAACAGCTGATACCTCAAATGTCGTCCAAGATTCTTCGGCTTTTGGGGTTCCCTGTATTCTGACGCCTTCAGTCTGACCTTGTTTGCAAAATGTCATTCCAACGCCTCAACGACCTGACGGAAGAGACCATACGAAGCGTCGTACTCTCCGCGTCTTTACAACTGCACAGTTCCGCATCAGGACCACCGCCTGTTCTGTCCTTGGCGCCGCACATCAAAGCAATTCGCAGTCTCTCACTCTCATCAGCCCAGTCAGCTTCAAAAAACAAAACGACACGCTAGTACACACACCTATGGGAGACTGGAAACGCAGCAAGCAATTTTTACAATTTACGCTTCGCCGGGTGGCGATCGGTTTCCGGCACAATCGTCTCGTTGGCCGGCCTTCTTCGGGTGCTCGTCTTGCCCAAAAAGCGATTTTGTGGCCTCAGCGTGGAGGATATAGGGGTTGGGTGCATGCTGGCAGTTGTCACGCTACTCTGCCGCCACCGCCGTTGACGCTTGAGGAGAGGGTGTGAGAAGGTCATGTTCAGTGGGTCGTGCGGCCCGAACCATAACTTTTTAGGGGTGGAAAACGGCGAGTCCTACTTTTACAAAATCAAACCATGTCCGATGCGTCTAGTTGTTGGGTTGTTGTGTTGTGGAACAACGCCACAAGCGCGAGGCGGAGTCGGCCACCGCCAAGCGTCACAATAGCACAAAACAGTAACGAAAAACAGTCACGCCAAAAAAAAAACCAAATCGCCGTTGAAGCAACAATTACCCCGCCGCCCGGTGGAGGTCAAGGGAAACGCAGCAGCAACAACACAAAGTGTAGCGCGTTGCGCGAACTCCGCGAACTGCCGCTACTACTGCTCGGGCGTGTTACGTGATCGTGCCGGCGTTTGGGGTGGAGGTTCTTGTATTTTACTACGGCGGGGGTAAAGGTCTCACTCGTTTGCTCACTTTTTGTGTTTCTTAATTGTTGTTTTATATTGCTCTTTAGCTCGCTAGTCCGACCAATTTCGGGAGAATTGTGGGACGTCGAGAAGAAAACCTGGAAAAGGTAATCCGAATCCGGGGATGCATTGTTAGTCAGGGAAGAAAATAGGGGATGAGATCTGCCGTTCTCAGAGTTTAGGGTGTACGCATCAAAGCATAACTTGCTCATTTCGGCACCCAACCACCCAACCAGGCGGTTTACGCGGTAGGACACTGTGAAAGGATGATGCAAGTCAGATTCCAGACCGCTTCGTAGGGGCAGGGCTGCTCGGTCTAGATGTCTGATTGAGTTGGATTTTTTTAAATAAGTAAAGATACAAATAATTTCTTAAATTAATATTTCTTTATTTTATTTTCATTCAGTTACCGTTAGTGTCACCCGATTTAAGACACCTCAGCAACATATACATATTTTTGTGTGATGATAAATAAATACTTTTGGGGTGCAGTAGGGCATTTTAGTTAAATAAGCAAAATCCAAACAAAACTCTGCTCTCAAGTTTTAGATTAACTTTTTGTTAAAAGCAGAAGTCATTCATGAATAAAATATACAAACAGACGCCATTGTGATTCGTAAAGTGATTCAATAAATTAATTGTTAAATACCATGTTCAATATTCAAGCAAATATAAAGTTCAAATCATTCATTCGAGAAGGGTAGTAAAAAGCGTTTAATTTTGATACAAATAATGTCAAAATAATTTTCACTTTTAGCTAATCAGGTAAATTTTGTTTGTTTTTTCAAAAACCATTATTAGAACATCAAGAGCATCAAGCGGGCTCTCACTGGTTGCTTTTTCTTTGTGGAAAATGTGCATAATTATTACGCTGCGTTTATAGTACAAACAGTTGTTCTTGCGTCATGGGTGGAAAAATAAATACATGGGTGTTGATTTATTTTATTTATAGAACGATAAATAATAGCGCTTGACACAAATCTCTTCCGTACAAAATCGGTTTAAAAAAAACACTCTTTTAGCTAGAAAATGTCTTCTTCAAACCATTTATAACTTTTGTTTTTATGACATCCAAAGCAATTCTATCGTAAAAAAATATTTTTTGACTATGTTGATAATACATAGCTATATCTTTTATTGCCCTTTTAAGCAAGTGCACAGTGGTACAACATAAGATAAAGTTGGAGAAATAATTCGCTTATAGAGATGAGCTGAGAGTACTCCAACTGAAAACCCCTGCAATCACGGTCAAAATAGAGAAAACAGTCAGTGATAAAAAGAAAGATAAATCTGATTGCTTGCAACTATTTCAAACATCCTGGCATAGTGGGGCGTGCCATTAAGCGTAGCGATCCTACAGCTGCACGTACATTAAAGCCTCTTCAATTAAATTTGTAACCTTAAAAATATGTAATAAAAATTAAGAGAGGGCTATTTTATAAGTTTCCTGACGACAATCCCTTGTGAAGGTTTTTTTCTTCCTTCTATTAACACTTCACTTCACATTCCTTAAAAACATACACCTTTTACTTTTTACAACCAAATATCACGCACCGCTCAAACACTTCGATTGTGCTTATAATCACTCGACTGTGTGAATCGAGATAAAACCTGTTTCCTCAGCACCTATAGTGTGGAGTGAAAAAACCGATCAATTAGACAAGAAAAACTAAAACTGATTATAACTTATTGCCTTGCTCCACCACCCCTTGCGGGGTGGAAAAATGTGGTTTTTTGGTCTGGAAAGCTGCCCTTTTTTTTGTTGTTGTTGATAGGCTTAAAGAAGAAACACTTCGCGGGCGAGGGCGCGCACCTAATGAAACCATTTTGCAACGCCCCAACCAGCCGGTATGGCGTGTGTTTGCTGCTGACGGTGTCGGGTTGTTTATTTCCTCGCTTTGTGTTGTGGTTGTGGCGTGCCGCACGCAACCAGCCCAAGATGCACCTTCCCTCCCTGGGGTCCCAAAAAACGTCTGCCTGTCCGCACACCAACGCCGGCACATACCTTTTCCCTGGTGAGGAAGTGAAGAAAAAACCACGGAGGGTGCTGCTGAATTTTTGTTTTCCTTCTTCGAAGACGGAAAATTCTTTCCACCATTTCTTTTAATGGGGTGGCAGGAGGGGGTGGGGGAAGGGGTGGTAGCTAAGTGTGCTATTACACCCCCATTACATCATCATCATCGCCACTGCTGCGTTAAAAGTAACAATCCATAAAAAAAAGGAATGCGGCTGGAAATTCTGACTCATGGTGCAAGATTTTTTTGTTTCACCGAGCTTTTTTGCACTTGAAATCACAACACTTTGGCACTTGTTTGGGCAGCAAAAAAAAACAGGCAGATCAGAGTTTCCATCCATTCCATTCCAGGCAGAAGAAAAACCGGAATCACTTTCAAATGACTCCTCAGATTTCGGAAGCGACTCCGGAACGTAGGTGCAGTACACCGAGCTCGGAACCGTCCGGAGCCGTCCGGAACCGGAGTTGGCAAAACCTTATCACCGTGTCATGGACGATTTGAAACGCTTCAGAATTTCAATTCGTTTCAGCTACAATGACTACGGCGACTCCGACGTTTCTGCCGGCTCTGGTTATCGACTAGCGGTTCCGGACGGCTTCCGACGACTCCGAGCGGCTCCAGACGGAACCGTGGGTTTGATAAAGACGGAACCGGTTCCGGAGTAAAGCTGTTCGGAAGCGGTTCGAAGTTGTGGGTTCAGTTCCGGGAACCCATCGCTAACAGAAACAAAATGGGCACCCTTTGCCCTACCGAGTGATGCTTGGCTGTGGTTTGTGATATCATTTCGAATGTCCCTTACAGGAATTTTCTCATGTCAGCAGCTCGTCCAATCGGTGTAATCCACCAGGAAGCGCATTAGTACATCCCTTCCATTGTACCGGATCATCTTCACTTTGGAATGCAACCTTTCTGTGTGTTGAGTGAGGTACTCTGGTGATAGTACCCGTAGGTCGTCCTCCACCATCAGCACACGGCACCATAATGTACAAACCACTTACGCCATCCGATCGGGGATGCTTTATCGGAGCTCAAAGACCTGATTTAACATCCCACTCTTCTTCTCCTTGCCTGTTTGGAAAGCATGTGTGAACTTCCGAGAAGCGATGCTGCGTTTGCTGGAGTAAGCGATATCCCGATTTGTGTATTCTGAAAGGATCTTGTGGCGAGTGAGGAGGGGAGGGCGGAGGGGGAATAGGTCTCCAAGACGAGGGATGTGAAATGTGATGTAAGGAATTAAATTTGAATACAAAACCCATCTCCCGGCTACAACCGTTTGCGACAATGGGTTGGTGGGACGAGAACGAACGATGTTCTGTGAGATCGTCTTCCGGGATTTTTGAAAGCGGCACGTCTTACAACTAGCAAGGGAAATAGGAGCTGCATAATTTCCTCCCATCTCGCAAGCAATGTTGCAGTCGTCTTCCACCAGCAACCCTTTACGCGTTGTTTAGAGTATTAAACTTCCGGCTGGGCCCGGAGAGCATGGGGCGGAAGGCAACGCAGAGGTCCTGGGCGCGTCATCCATATCTCCGCACCCGGAAGGGATGTGTCTTGTATAATTGTTCCTTCACTCGCGTCCACATCCCATTGGCCGTCCGTTCATAGTGCAAGTCCCGCCCGTATTACCCATCTTCCCAGCCACTCCTCTCTCATGTTTTCTAAAAGTAGTCTATTATTATTATTTCGCATCCTTCCCCAAAAAAAAACGGTTGTCCCGAACGACGAGAAACGGATGTTTCCTTGGTGTCTCGTTGTCGCTAAAGCGGTAATTAAATATGTAATATGCAGCGGATGCGAACATTAGCATAAAGTGGAAGGGTGGGGGTAAACGGTTCCTCGCCTTTCCCGTGTTTGTTCTTCCTGTTGCTGGGCTTTGAAGTTGTCGAATTTAAATTCCTCATCGCAGACGACGTGGACGTAGTGGTTCTTCCTCACACGAGTCTTTGTGGCAATATGTGGTAATTGTTTTTCCTTTTATTTCCGCGACGATCCTGGACGGGTAGGGCATCGTCCTCCCTCCTACACACCATCTTATCTTGCCAGGAGACAACGGAATTTCCGGCAATTTTGTGAACGTCACGTGTGCATTATGTGCATCTGCATCATGCTGGCGGGGATTGACACTTGTGGGAACCTTTCGGGAAAAAGGAAAAATCCACCCCTCCTTCACCTTCCCCAAAGCAAAGAGGAAAAGAAAGGGACAAAGATGGCGTACTGCATTTAAGGCTTCTATTTACCCCGTTTCGAGGTTCTCTGGTCTCAGGATGGATGGGAAATGTAATAAAAATAACAAGTATACAAAAACACCGACACCGAGAGCTGACATCCTTTTCGTCCTTTCGCACACCGTTTGCCCGCTTTTCATGGTGAAGAAGGTCCCAGCTGTGGGGTTTTGTCTTTCTAGACAGGAGAAAACAAAACACAACAGAATGCATCGTAAATGGCTAATTTTACCTTTTACCTTCCAATTTCGGAACGGAAAAACTAATATTTTGCTTTCTGCTTTCCACCAGGCATTCGAGGAGGGGAGCAACTGTCACTTTAAACCTCACACACGTGACACAAAAAGGGGGGAGGGAGGGGGCTTAGGTTTGTTGTGGCAGCGCAGCGCAAGGAATGTCACTGGTAAAGAGGAATTTACTTGCTCACCTTTACCGCTCCGTTTATGTGTGTGTGTGTGTGTGTGTGTGTGTGTGTTGTTGCTTGCCTTCCTTGTACTTGCTGGTTGTGTGCTGCCTCTTTGGTATGCGCATATTGCTAAATCACAAACTCACACACGCAGAGAGAGAGAGAGAGTCCTTTTAGCGCCATCACATCTCAAGTGTCTTACGAAGGCGCGCGGGCGCCAGGTAAACCCTGCCGTGGCATGGCTACCTGCATTTTTATCTGTCCTTTCTGAGCGGTAATAACCGGCAGGGCCTGAATTCTTGCAAAAGCTGAAAAGTGTCATCGCTCTACCCCGCCTTCTGTTTAGCTGGAAAGAAAGGAAAAGAGAGAGGGAGCGTTTCAACATAAAACAAATTATGTAGCGATTTTTTTCCCCTTTTCGTAGTTGTGGTGTAGTTCCAGTTTTTAAGCAAGAACCCGGGAAGAGACTCTCGGAAACTCTGGAACTCTTTTTTATCTGATCATAGACATCCGGAGCGCCCTTGCCACTGTCGCTGAATAGTTATTCTGAACGACAGCAAGCGGAGCGCTTGATTTCGACAGTAGCTCAAATTTGAAACAGAGTATACCTGTATACCGGCTCTTACGTTCCCAGTATTCATGCCCACTACCTGATCAGTATGAGTTCGCTTTAGCAACAGGCATGAATGTAAATATATATTTAAAAAAAGTGCTTTTTTCACTCTTTGTTGGTCCCAAAAAGTAATACATTTTTTTCCTCTTTATTTATTGGAATCACGCTGCTCTAAAAATTTGTTTTTCATTAAATATTTTTTCGTTGAAATTCTTTGTAGAGATTTACAAAATTGACAAACTGATTAGTCATTCGTACGTGCGTAGTCGTTTCCACCACAAATTACGAGTAATTATTTCGATTATTGAGCGTTCATCTAAAAAATGTTTTGATAGCTCCCGCTAACTGCCAACAGATGGCGCCTGTGTATGCCAATATTACACAGCCGAGTACGAGTCGTCAATCCCAGCATTAACATCGATGGGCATAATTCTAAATAAAATTCTACATTATCGAGCTTTAGTGAAGAGAATTTAAAAATAATTAAAACAGATGAAGATATGCTCGATTAGTAGTATTATTGTTTTATTAATTCGTTGCCTGTAGTTGTTTGTCACGTCCGAACCGATCCTCCGCTCTAAGTATTAGTGATGCGCGTTCTGGATAGAACCTGGTTGATTTGCCCGTTCTTAAATAGGAACGATTGGAACTAAATGCAATGTTTTGATCCTCTTAGGTACGTTCGGAACGGTATGTTCGGTAGGAGCCGTAGGTTTAGTAGGTTCAATCGAAACAGTCGGAACGGTCGTAACGGTAGGTTTAGTTTGAACGGATGGAATCGAAGGAAATGTATATGATCGGTGTTAATAACCCAAGGCCAGGTTCAATAAACCTACCCGTTCCTTACCATTCCGAGTTTTTCATGCGTATCCCCTCACTAGTAAGGATTATTGAGGACTATTGAGCAACCTGGTACTATTTAGTCTAGTAAGCCAGAGGGACGGCTCGATGGTCTGATTGGGAGCGGCGTAGGGCTGTGTCATACGATCAGGCCCGACGTTGCATTGTATCCCATTCGGACCGCTGCCGCTCCCCACACGCAGGACTGTCTATCCTGCTACGGGTACACTCTATCACAGGATTTAATAATCTTGTTGTGGGTCGTTACACTTAGTCACGGAAAGAGCCAAAGCACATTAGTGTCCTGGTTAGGTCTTGACCCTACAGGGGCTGTTGTGTCACCCAATAGGAAGAAAGAAGCCAGAAATAGCTGGCATTACTTAGACATCGTTAAACCAAGAATTTGGACCAAGTTTTTGGACGAATTTTGAGCAGGAAGGGACATCACTTAGGCGCTTGACGTGAACTTGATAGTTGTTAGGCTGTTGTAAAGTTGTAGGTAAGCTTTCCAGTGGTCGAATAGTAATCGCCTACAGCCTTCACAAGCCTCGATCTCGATTGAATCCCAGTCGACTCATAAAGGCATCAGTAGATGGTCCAGTGTTGTAACTTGAGCCAAGATTTAATTTTGAATCGAGTTACACACAGCAACAGAGCATAAAATAAGCCAATCTTCAATTAAGCTAAATGCCCAACAATATCATTGATGACACTAATGACGTGTTGTTTGCTTGTGCTGGGAGAGCAGTGACGACCCAGATCACCTTACCTTCTTGTGAGGCGGGTATGAGTCGCTTCAAGCTTTCTCCCTTAAACTTAAATTAAATGTTGGTGCGTTCTGCTTTATCACACACATGGGTCACTTCACGGTCAGCAAACGAGCTTAAAAGTCACTCTCGCTCGCCCCAAGCCAGCCTGACCAGCGCGGAACGCGGTTTATTTTCTCTTCGCACTAGAGTGCGAACGGAACGTGGGAATGAGAGAGACAGGAAGATTTTTCTTATCATTTGACCTATTCGCAGCCGTTTCCAAAACTGTCCAACCGTATCGCACCAACCCATTTCACACCGATAACCTCAAAACAAGATGTGTATTTCATTTAACCCCGTGGACGGTCACTGTCAAACAGTGATCGCACCACGGACAACTTTTGCTCCAGATGTGCGCACGATCGTGTTAAAAAGATAAAAGACAGTAAAGGTGACCGAGAGTGTGCAAGGGAGAAAAAGACAGTGTGGCCATTTCTAATCCAATTAGAGTGAAACTGGCAATAGGTTCGGCTCTCACGACCGAGCGCGGTTTGACCACCGAGGTAATGACAGTTTGCGCTTCTTCTCTGTTTAACATTTGTCCTCTTCGAGTGCTCCTGATAAAATTTCGAGTAATTTTGGGTAAGAGATTTTGTTTTCGGGCTGAGCCGTCTCCCACATTAAACCTCAGCCTGCTCACGAGGCGGATCGCATTTCACCACGTCGAATGTTTTTTTCGTACTCACTTGCCTGCCAATCTCTAACTGCCAACCGTGTAAATGGGATGTGTGTGTGTGTGCGCTCCTCCAATTAGCCGCTTCCGATTATTCCTCGCTGTTTTTTTCCCAGCGCAACCATTGCAGCAACTCGCACTGTGGCAGTGGGTGTCGCTGTTTTTTTTTCTCTCGCTTCTTCTCACCATTCGCACTCTCGCGGATCGCGCTATCGGGGTGGCCAGTTGTTCACTGGGAATGTCTGAGGTTGTTTTCTGTTTGGTTTTTGTTGGTCGGAAACATAAAAATGCGCTGCGTGTCTGATTTCTTTTTCAGCCTTTTCCGCACCACCCGGCTTGGTTTGAGCACATTTGTGTGTTCCGTTTGTTTTTTACTCTTCTTTACCCTTTATTTCTCTCTTTGGCTTGCTATACACCCACGCTTCTTCGCGAAATTGGCAACCGAATCTTTATTATCAACGGCTCTTTTTTTTTGCTTTCCCTGCTTGCTACGCTTGTACCACACCTTGTCTAGCTTCAGTTTATCGGGAAAACGGGATTGAAACGAACTAGTATTTTTTGTTTGCCTGTTCGCTTCCGGTTTAGCGGATGAACGGGAACACACCCGCGCACACCCGCGTGGAGTACCGCAGCAGTTTTCGGTTTTTGGCAAGACACTTTTCTTTAATCCGGGCGACACTAAATTCGCCACACGGTTGTGTGTGTGGCAACTAATTTGGGAAAATTTAACACACACTTACATGCGGGAGAAGGGCGACAGCAAATCGTCTTAAACCACAAATTAGTCCACGGAGAGCAGGAAACGGTTCCGAAAAGAGGGGTCGGAAAATGGGAGGAAAATACCAAACGCGGAACAAATCTCGCCGTGCCACCCCTTAGAAGCCAGGAGGGAACAAACGACCATAAATCCCGTCAACCCGAATTTTTCTAGCACCCGCCGCATGGCGAAAGGGGAATTTTAATTAGAGCAAAAGAAGGTGTGCCCGAACAGTGGTGAGCGATGGACAACGGTGGGAGACAGACAACCGACTCGGAACAGATGTGTCCAGCTTCTTTCCCTCACTCGCTTCCTCTTTAATGTTGGCTGCACACGTAAAGTTTTAGTTGAGTTATTTATTCGAAAGTAACTGTATTCAAAAACAAAAGTTGGAATAACTTTTCCGTCTCAAGGGTGGCACAGGGCTGGGTATTCATAATCGGAAATTTACGGGCGCTCCATGTTAGATATACCATCCAAAAAAAGAGAAACTTCACCTAACATCCTACCTGTAACTCATCTACAGCCATATAGGCCAAGGTTCAGGACAGAATCACTGTCTTATATGTTTTCATTCGGCAGTGAAGTCGCATCTTATTCCACTTCAAAGGATACAATACTGATGTACTAGTATTAGCATGAAATCAACCGGATGATGCCCAGGGTTGTGCCGCTGATGCTTCATGTGTAGGAACTTTTGCTTCACCTTTGCATCCACTCTACAGTATCAATTCCTTCGATGCGGGCCTAATGCGTCTGAGGTCTATCCAAATGTAAACCAAAAATGGGATTACCAGGATTTTGTTTCCCTTCAGGAACACCATAGCACATCTAAAGGCATAACTCTTCGCCAACTTCCAAGTTCCTGCTTTATTATGAAAGTGAAGTGTAAGTACCTCGTCCCAAGTCTTCTTCAAGTTCTTTTGGACCCCTCACTTTGGACTCTGCATGGCACGTTGCCAGAACTTGTAGTACATCGGTGAGCTCTAGAAGTGCCTGTACTCATGATCTCTAGTCGTATTTCCTTGACGTCCTTTTTCCATGGGTCTCTGGAGATCGTACGAATCTGGAAATGTTTCGGATGATGTCTCAGCTTAGCTCTAAACATTGCGCTGCGGGTGCATAACTGCAACGTATAGGACAGGTCGAGTCCAAAGTATGTCACTATAACATCTGCTACGGTATTGCGTATGAAATGCGACTACTAAACCCTCCTTGTTGGGTGGAATCAAGAAACTGGGAAGGTTTCCTGAAATCCCGAGATATTTTATACCCAGTGGATTGGACACGTCTGAATATCGTGTGTTGACTGACTAGATGTCCTTTTATAAGTAATTCCATTTTTTTCTTCGAAAAAAGCTTTTATTATTCTCTTTTTAAAAAGTTGTGTCGCTTCATTTTATTATTCCAGGGAGCTGGTAAAAGCATAGTATTTAGACGCTTTTCCCCTTAGTTTTGCTAAGTGTCCGATTTTATATGCCCAGTACTGTATAGGTGCAAGTAGATAAAGAAAGGGGGAGGGAGAGGGTAGAAAACGACCAAAGCATCTCCAATGAATAGGTTAGTGTGTGTCGGATGCTATCGCTGCGACGTGCTACAAAGGCAAACAGTGGAAAGAAAAACAACGCCAAGCCACCCCGTTTCCAGTCTTGTGGCCCTCTGTTCCACTGTATCTATTATTCCTCCTTCCCTGGCACCCCTTGGCGTGAAGCTTTTACTACCGAAAGATGCAACAGATGCTTAATTAGCGGTCCAGCTGTGTGCGTCATCTACACACACACACACACACACCCACATAGACCAACACGGTTCGTACACCATGCACACAAGTTTTAATTTCCATACTTTTCCTGCTGCTAAGTCCTTCACGCTCATGCATAATATGTTCCCTCTTTCTTTCGCTCTCCCCCTCTCTCTCTCTCTCTCTCTCTTGGAGCCACTGTTGAAAATTTGATTCCGTTATTAAAACAAAAACTACAGACCCGCACACACAAACACACAACTCAATTTTGTAGTTTACAGTATGTTTTTGGGCTTGGAAATTAACTCATGAAACCGATTTTGATTGTACAGGTTTGGCGTTTTTTCGCTTTTTGTTTTCAAACCACACAAAAACACACATAATATTTATTTTTATTTCGACCATTTTGCTTACCCACTTATTCACGAGGCACCACTTAATCGTCCAGCACATTCCCGCATGTGTTGAGTGCGCGTTAATCGCACCCGAAAGCATCGCCTGCGCCGCCATCTGTTTGCTCCCGTATCCTGGTCACGGCACCGCCCGTCAACGCTTCCGGGAGGGCGAAGCGTTGGCCCGCAGCAACCGTACAGTAGGCGTTCGCATTATCGTTTATCAGGGCGTCGGCCTTCCGACCCCGCTCGCTCCAGTACGAAATCCACTTATCCTCCTCCTCCTCCCCTTTCTTCTCTCTTTCGCTCACATCCCCTTCTTCAGTGCCAAAAGTTTGCTTCCCGTGCCGGGACCGGATATCGGTGACTTCTTCTGGCGCCGCTGCTACGACAACCGTTACTGGCAGTGTCACCCCATCACCTCCTGCTTCTCCTCTTCCTCCACCATCTCCCAGTTTCATGACTTCCGGTGGTCCTGTACCCTCCCCACCCCTTCCTGCACCCTCCCGGCGGTAGTTACTGCCAGCTGGCGCATCGAATTTCGCACCTGCCGCGGGATGTTCGGAAAGTGCCATAATCGAATCTGTCGTCACCTGTTGATGCGGATGGTCGCCACCACCGTCGTCGTGTGCCGGCTCGCCCACTGGAAGCTGATTATCGGGCACATCCGGTACGGTACCGGTCGCCTTCGGTGGGTCCCGCAACAGGTACCGGTTGGTTTGCGACTCCACCTCGAGGTAGGACTGGAACTCGCGCCGGAAGTAGTCGTTAATCAGTCGCCAGATGCCGGTGCTGTAGCCGAGGATGACGGCGATGAAGAAGAAGCTGCGAAAGGCAAGCAGCAGCATGATGGGAGTGTCCCTCTTTCCGCCCTTATTTAGATATCGGTTTAGTCTCTTTTTGCTTTGCTCACGTCTCACTCGCTTCCTCCCGTGCGCTCCGTTTAGCCACGTGTCGGAGGGTGAATTGTTCCGTTTGCTTTTTTTCCCACAGTTATTTTAATTTACCAACGCACACACGCACACACTGAAATGCTTTTCACACCTCTGCTCACAGTTCGTCATGGTCGTCCTCGTCGCTAAACAGCAGCGAGCGCAAAATGCGGTAAGACTGTTGCATCTGCGGCCAGGCCATCGTAACAAACACCACAACCGTGTTGGCGATCACGAACAGCTTCATCATTTCGATCCCTGTCGAATGGTAGGAGGGGGGGGGGGGGGGGCCGGTGGGGAAAGGGAAGAAATGAACAAATAGAGAGGGAAGAGAAGAAGAAAAGAAAGGAATAAAATTGCGCGTTGCAGCATGTTGCCTGAGCCGTCGCCGTCCGCAGTGCAACTATTGATTTTGCGAATGTTGCACCGGCCAACCCTAATTAAATATTGTATTTTAGCATGGCCTCGTGAAGTGCGCCTCAATGCAGACAGTACGCATTGCAAAGTGATCGTTTTTATTTACTCTTGTTATTGACTATCGATCGCCCCAAAGGCTAGATGGTATCGCAATTTCCCTGTATCATGTGACGTTTAGTTGCAGAAGAAAATAATTTAGCCGTAAGCAATGGACACAAAAAAGTGATTTACTTTCCAAGCGCCTGAAAGTATGCAATATGAGTTCAATCATTCGTTGTTATATTTTATGTATTAAAATTTAATTAAACAAAATAAATCTGATTATCTGAAGCAATGAAATTATAATACGGGACCGGCTCGGTGGTCCAGTGGTAACGGCGTAGGGTTGTAAAAAAAAACCGTCGGCTGGCCGTCACTACAGAAAAAAAAAAAAATGGAATTATAATGCGACAGATCGACGAAAGGGATGTTTAGAATTAGAAATAATTAACTCAACTGTAAATTTGTATGTACAATTTTACCATACTAAATTTAAACCGCGACGTTACACAGAATGCATACTTTCAGGCACATAAAAGGCAGGCGAGAGTTGAGTCTTTTATTTTCGCAAAAAAAAGAAATAAAAATACAAATTGTATACTTTTAGGAGCACTTCAAACTTACTATTGTGCCAATACTATAAGCGTGGTATTATTCAAGCGTGGTGGTAAACGCGCGAAATTACGGTACTTGAAAATTTTATGATTGCATACCTGCAGGTGCACTCCACAGAAAAATAACCGAAAACGTCAAAATGTATGCAATATGCACAATAAAACTGTCAGTGCCCTTCTTTCTACCATTCATGCGACTTTCAATTCCTTTCGTTTACCATTTGAAACAATTTTCGAGCAAATGTCAATTTTAATTCGACAGTTCACTTTTGCCTGTCACGGAATCGGGAAAACTCGTAAACTGCTTTCCACAACCACAAAAAAAAAACAAAGCCATCCAACAGACTCACACACACACACATTCCGGTATGGCAGGTGTTTCTCGGACAGCTTGCATCTCGCCCTCTTGTTGAGGTAAAGAGGTTTTGGCATTTGTTTCCTCAACAACAACAAAAAACCAAAACCATTCTCCAATCCGGAAGATAACAAAATGGCTTCCTTCCCAACAGTCCCACACACACACACACACACACCGGTCAATGCATTTTCGCTACACTGTTTAGCTTTCTGCCCTCTACTGTTTGCTCCTCCCCGTTGCGTCCTGTTTGCGAGTTCCCCATTCAGGAGGCTCTTTGATTGGATTCTCCACATCCTTCTTTTCTCGTCACATTCAAAGCGCATTGCTGTCTACCGCTTCCCCTTCTGACGCTCACAGCACCCCTGGAAGACTCGCCATCTTCGCCTTTGCCTGGAGCGTCCACGTTTTCTACGGCATTGTTGTGCTGCGGATCCATCACGGAGGGCGACGTCTATCGGGGCACGGGCATGGTCGATGGGCAAAATCCAATCAATAGTTCCACGTTCAAACTCGCACTTCACTCACCTTCCTGGGATCTTAAATACTTCCCGAAGCCGGCATTGGTATCGTCGTCCGGGTCCTGGGGCATCGCCGCAGCGGTGGATGCCTCACCACCACCCTTCACCGCCGAGCTGCCGCTCCGGCCCTTGCGCTGTCCCGCCGTTCCATTGCCCTTCCGTCCGGAGGCCGCTGCCGGTGGCATAATCGCAAACCGTCGCTGTTACCTCGCTCGCACGCTTGTGGTACGCGTATCTCTCCCCTTTTTGGACGCTTGTTGTTTGTGTTTGCTAGTGTTCTGATCGTCAAAGTTGCGCTTGGGATGCTAGGAGGAGCCGAGGCAGCAACAGACCCTCAGGGCCTGTACACACAATCATATACACCAGCGAGGATCTCGCGTACAGCTTAGGTCCGCATAGTGTGGGAGACCGGCGGGGAAAGAACTGCTCCCAAAGGCGAGGCTATGCCCTTAACTGTACACTTTTGCCTTCTCCTTTATTTGTCACTGTAAGAAAACAAACAAACAGATGTAATAGAACATAAAACTGTTGGAAAATCAAGTAAATTAGAAGGTCGAAAATGATGGACGTGAAATCGTCATGTTTTGGGACATGCAGCAGATCAGAGATCTTCCCCCGGTGAGCCTCCTATTGACGGCAGATGTTGGGGTATTGGTTTCAAATCTCCACCCAGCAACGGGAACAGGGCACAGCAGCGCGCCCAAATTTCCAGCACGGCCCAGTGCTGGATTGGTCCACACAACAAACTTCAGAATTTCAGACGACGGGGGATCCGGTCGCGTGTGCGCCGCTACCCGCCGACCCCGGGTCGGTGTAAAATGCGACACCGAAAATGTTTGTGTGTCGCTTTTCCCCTCTCCCCTGCCCCAGGCACCACGGTTCCATTCCCACAATCAGCGTCCATGGATCGTGTGACACATGCAGACGCTGCTGCCACTGACGCTACGACCGTCGCCACCAGCACCGCTTGGAGCAGAAATTTAATCAATCATTTCCCTTCCGGACGCACCGACACAATGCTACGTGGGGAGAAGTAATGTCGGAGTTTGGGAAGGAGCGAGCCACACACAAAAACCGACGAAAGGGGTTTTATGTGAACACGGGCGCGTGCTGTGTTTGGGCAATGATAACGCAACGTATTTCCAAACACACATGCACAGATTTCGTCCTCCCCACCCCCCTCTGCGCTCTCCGTGCCATGGGAAATAGAGAAAAGGTCCCCGTCGTTTCCTACCCCAATGCGCGGGCAATCCATGGGTCGTTTGTTGTTTTTTGGGGGAAGCTGAGAGACGGAGAACTACAGGACGGACAAATTCTCGCGCTTCCTCGTGTCCTGGGTCTGGTCCGGATTTCATGTTTATTTATTCACCATTTCGACCAAAAGGGAATGTGAGCTGGAACAAGTGGCACTGATAGAGGACTCGAGCGGTTTCCTATTTCCCTGCTTTGCCCTTTGCTGCTTGTCCGTTGGGGGGCAAGGGAATAAAATAAAGTTTTTCCCCCAAAAGCGTTCGGTGCAGCACAAAAAAATAAAACCGATATAAACGGCAGTTTGCGCGGATTTTCAACTGTCCGGTGTTTCGGAGCTTCCGGTTTCCGGTTTCATACTTTTGCTTTCCTTCCTCTACCGGGCTGAGTGCTTTCAATGTAACAATCATCATCATCACCGTCCACTGTCTGGACGTCGCACAGCGTGTAGCTTCGCCTCCCAGGGCTCGTCGTCGGCTGTCGATGGGTTGTGGCCGGGAAACTTTTACGCAAATTGAAATTGAGGTTGTGAAAGGACGTCAACTTGGGATGTTTGGGAATTGACCCCACTCGCAAGGGAGGACGTTAAGATACTTAAAACAATGGACCCGTTTTTCGGAGAGTTTTGTTACGTAACAGCACCGGTCAATGGCGTCCGTTCTGAGGGCTAGGATCAACGTCAAGAAACTCTTAAGCGGAATTCCTAACGCAATCGGCATGTCATCGAGATGTCATTGGATTAGAAGCTTGGATGTAGTTTTTTGCTGTTGGCAATACTTTTAAGAATCCTTTCAAAGCTTCTAAGTTTCTCGGTTCCGTAAGAAGCGTAAGCAGTAGAGTAATTACAATCCGCATTAGCGCCTTTCGTTTAACTACCGCTTGGAATCGTTTCTAGATGCAGATAACGTTCTCGATTACGGATCATCGATCCCGTTATTTACGATTTCTATCGTATAGTTATCAGGAACAA
The DNA here is from genome assembly GCA_000349105.1 of Anopheles epiroticus. Lineage (NCBI taxonomy): Eukaryota > Metazoa > Arthropoda > Insecta > Diptera > Culicidae > Anopheles > Anopheles epiroticus. The sequence continues at coordinate 57,941 of KB671628.1, forward strand.
TTCAACGTCCGAACAAAACCCCCACTGAAAGACATTCCAGAATCACCATTAATTGGCTATAAAACAAGCAACTAGAATTTCGTTCTGAATTAGTCGTGATTCTCAGACTTTGCTAAGTTTAATTGACTGTTAAATGCGCAGCTACTTAAAGAACAGAGGTAATATCTTTACGAATTCATTCAGATGTAAACAAAAGCATGATTCCCCTAAAAGGGTTAATACGGCCAGGCCGTAGTAAAAAAAACAAACAAACAAACAAACAAATAAACAAAAGCATGTCATGACATTAAATCAATAAGAAAAATAGGAACTACTACGATCTCGTTTAGACTTTGCTTCTGTGGGATTTTCAAGATGGATCTCCGAAAGCTGAGCCTTGACTTGACGGATAAGCATGACTTGTCGTGCTCAAATTTCCAATATACTTCTTGCCCATGCATCTGACACAACTAGATGGTCGTCTTTATTGAAGTCGACGTTAAAACCATACGTCTAAAATAAGGTTGATTCTTCATGGTTCAACCATCTCCAAAGCCATCATTGCCCCTATTGACTTTGCTGGGCTTATCCATACTACGTTTATTACCTAAGAATTATAAGATCTAGAATCTATGGAACCTGATGGAATTATAGATGTCTAATATGGTAGAACTACTTATTTACCAAGTTATCAGTTTCAAAATCTGAATATCTAACAATCGAAATAATCAATGAATAACTTCACTATCAAATATTGATGTCTCGATGTCGATAGCTGCCTCAGTGTCTAACCAACATCCTTTTGTGAGGTTCAGCATAGAGTTCAATTTTATCATTCCGACTAAGAAAGGTTGGCAACTCTTACCCAGAGCTTTTATGACTGTTTGACTAATGATTTCCCCATTCTTTCGTTTTGCTCTTTTTCTTCTCTTACAGGTAAGGAAAGCTAGACAGTTCTACCGCGAATTTGCGAAGCGAATGCGTATGTGCCACAATAGCACCACTACTGGAGGACGCGTCGCTGCTTGCCGTAGGATTTTTGGTGGAGGTTGATTGAGATGATTCCGTTGGGAGGAAGGAAGTGTCCCTCGTAAGTACGCAAATACAATGTTACAGAGGGAGATATGCACCAAACAGTGGCAAAGGGGATAGCGATGCGGAGGGATGCTATCGTCCCAGCGTTGTGTTTCGTTCCCCGGGAGATCCTGCAACCCGATACACAAAGGCCTCTGCAGTATCGTCCCGCAGGGTGATTAAATTAAGATGTTGAAGAATTCCTCACACACACTCACTCACACTCACTCACACATACGCGCCCTAGCCCGTTTTAAAATCGTAGCAAGGCGCAACACCGCGACGTTGGACGTCCAATCAAGATCCCGGCCGCTGGAGAACTGAGTCGCCCCGGGGAAGAGCACTCGACGGCGGCCAGTGCACTTGCAGGCACACGCACGCAGATACACGTCACGCCTCTGAGGCAAACCTACCTTAACGAGATGATCCTGCTGCTGGTACCCCACGGTCCGCACGGTGCAGCTGGAGGGACGCCGGTTAAGGACACCCTTCAAGTGCTGCGGGTGTCGCAAATAGAAACATTGAAATGGATGAGGTGAAGCCATTGTAAAGCCTACTTCCCAACCCGTGGTGTGTGTGTGTGTGTGTTCGATTGTAGGTTTCGGAAAATGGCATCCCTTTGAATGGGGATATCTGTGCGGGAGAAGTGGGCGAGCATCAATATGCATCCACTTGGTGCGTCCGTTGCGATGATTGCGGTTGGCATTCCCATATGGTGTGAGGGTCCGCTGGACGAAGAAGGATCCGATCTTTTACACTCCCTCCCGAGCTTGGCCAACGATGACGATGGCAACGATGGCATCGTCATACCTCAGCTCACTTTAATCCTCTTACGTAATCGGATTACATATGTCACACAGCCGCAGAGGAGGTTCCTCCAGAGAGTCAGTTGCCAAGACATCGAAGTCCCCATCCTCAGGACGTTTCTGCCTCTGATGTGTGTGTGTGTGTGGTTGGTCGACCTTTCTCAAGTACTCAGGTGTCCCCTTGCCTTCCCCGTTTCCTCCGTGCCCGTTCTATAGCCGCTTGTGTGTGCCACAGAAAGTACAACCAGCCGGAGTAAAAGCTAGGTAGACCATCCTCAAGATTGACGTAAAGCGAGCTCACACTTTCCGTACCATTCTTGTCACCAGACTTCCGCTGTTCGCTCCACCCCAAAGCGTGTGTGTGTGTTTTTGTTTTACAGTGGACGGCAACTTCTTTGGAGCATGAAAAGCTTTTTGCATAACATTATCACATGCACGGTAGTACACACGGGCACAAGGGGGTGTTCCTTCAACTTACCTGGCCCTGAGGCAACGGTGACGACTCGCGCGCCGTGTCGTAACGAGACAAATTGCGGCTCGACACTCACACCTGACGTGTACCTAACGAGGTGCAACGGACGACTCGGGGCCCTCGCTTCCCCGTTGCTTCTCTGCTCTGTTGTTCTGTGCTTCGCTGTGACGCTGACGAGAATGGAGAGATGCTCCACCTTCGGGAAGATTTACGGGCAAAGACGACAAAATCATAATCATATCAGGCGCGTGTGAAACGCTTTAAAAGTAGTGCAGGGTGTGCTGGGTTGGCATTCGGCAGGAACAGCAGCTTCACCGTAATCCTTTCAGCGAGGTGTTAAAGAGGGTCTCTTTATTGCTGACTTTCAGCGTCTTGCAATAACGTTAAGCCGATGCCTGAAGCTGCCATAGGAATTAAGGATGCATTTCGGTGCAACACCGGCGGTTCGCTACATTTACTGGAGTATTTCGCTCTTGGAATGGAGCAAAGTAACAAGTGCAGTAGAAATTGAAAAACGAGAAGCAAAACGAGCAAAGACTTCCTACTGCCTTCTGCCGGCAGAATTCTTCCCGCGGGTGTCTTGGTGATGGCGAGAGCAGTGAGGGGACCACCGTGTACATCGGCAACTTAACTGACTCTCCTCTCGGCGAGCATCCCGCATCCAAAGTGTGGGAGTCGGTGCAGACGGAGCAGGGCGAAGCGCGGTGACGCGCTAACAATCCCCAAGCGAAATCGGAAAGTAGGTTTTCTTGTTACGACGATGAACTTTAGTTTTTACCCGGTCGCTTACTATACCGTAGGGTGTGTGTGTGTGTTTCTGTGTGTGATGGGACGAGAGACGCGGAACGCGGAAGAACAAATTAAAGCACAACTCGGAACTCTCTCCTGGACAGGAACAAAAAAAAACAAAACTAAAGTCCAGGAGCGCTCTAGGACGGCTCTGGAAGCAGGGGGAGGGGGGGGACCTTGCGGGGTTTTTTCTCTTCTTGGTTGAAATGCTAAAATGCGCTTTCCTTTTCGTGTGGAACGCCTCACAAGTAGCTCTCTTTCATTTTGGATACTTCGGAAAACTTCAACTAGCTGTGGGAAGAAGAATGTTCGGAATATCCTGGACCAGAGTTTTCCAGAACCTTGCTCGGTTGGATGGGTTCCAGCGATTGGCACACAGTTCCAGCGATTGGCCGTGGATATGTGGGTGCCGAAAAGCAGCAGCAATTGTGCGGGTATGGCCATTTCCCTCCATGGGGCTGACCGGCTAGGACCGGCTAGCCCAGCGCGAGTGTGCTTGCTTATTAATCCATCGTTAATTGACTCTTACCTGGGCCATCCATTTTGCTTTCCCTTTTTCGCAGTACCATCACCTCCCTCCCAGTACCCTCCTGTCTAAGTGTGTAGGTGAGTGGTGCTGTGCTGTAGTGCTTAACAGCAGTTTCCGGTGCACGTTGCGGCGCAACGTAACAGCTCTGGCAGTCATCTACAGACGTCACCGGGTGGAGCTGGAAGAGCCTTTTGAGGTTTGCATTTTTTTCGCTTCAAACAACAATTCTTGGGGGATCTTATGTCCGAGTAGGAACTGCCCCATATCCAACAACCGTTTGCGTGTGTGTGTGTATGTGTGTGTGTTTGTAAGAAAAATGGGAACATAACGGTGTGTGAAACAAAGTGTGAAGTGGGCACCGCTCCGTTCGAAATTTGCGTGCTAATTGGCCGTTTTGGCTGCGCTAGCGTGCGGCGTAGATCTGTTACGGATTGCGCGAAACGCTACAGTAGCTTCTCCCCCTTCCTCTCGAGCACACATACACACACGCGTACAGAAACAGCACCCTTCACTTGTTACGAAATCTTTACACCTTGCAGTCGCTGAGAGCTAGGGCTAGTTATCGATGGTTTTTCTTTTGCTGGAGTTTGTCTTGTGCTTTTTTGTTTTGCCCTGTTTGTTATTGGAGTTGGTAATTGTGGCGCGATTAGAAGCCCAGTGTGCAACTCGACTCAATCGGCTTTGGGCTTTCAGCTGTAGAAGAGGTTTCGTTGTCACATATAAGGAAGATTTGACTTATCAGAATCCAGTTTGGAAAGAGATTTTGCCCTGAGCTGAGTGGCACAAAGATTTCAACAAACTAGCCCTGACTCTTTGCCAAGATTACGTGAACAATAAGATAACGAATCCTATGCATCGGTCACGAATCAGCAAACCGGAGGAATTCTTGACATGCAAGAGTGCTCTCTGTTTCACTTCCTTTCAGTATTTGCATATCTATATGTCCCCACTTTTAACATAGGATCTTTAAGAGAGTCAATAATCACTGCCTAGTTCCAGTACGTCCTCATTTACTGATGTCTCAAAAAGGCGTTGTTAAGGAATTTCGTAAAAAAACACAATTACCAAAAGCAGATGTAGAATGTCGACAACTTTTTGTGGCAATAAATTGCGCCTCTTTACCAGAGTCCTACAATTCCATCAACCGAAAAACAGTTCTATACGGGCGAATCTACTTCAGAGGTGGACCCAGGATTCGGTGTGTTGAACACATGTACTCTATTTATGTGACCGAGCTGGGTGCACTCTTGATTACAGGCGCAAATCCTCCGGATCAGTATTTCGTGTACACCGATAGCCTCAGAGCTAAGATCCGAAGAGGCACTAAAGAGCTCTGATTAGTTTATCCAAACAATTCTGTACATCTTAAGTTCTTTTATTAATAAAGCATAGCGAATATCGCTTATAGGGCTGGCTGTCTGCTCATCGTGGTATCTTCGGCATTGCAAAGGTAGATTAGTTGGCCAAACGAGGTGCCCCTGAGGGCAGCTTTTTTGAAAGATCGATTCTCCCTCACGAGTTTCTTTGCAACCCACAACAGCTGTGTATGGCCGACGCTGGCAGAGCATGTGGGATGAGGGTGAACTCGGGAGGTTCCTGCATTCCATCTCTCCACAGGTGGGATCATGCGTTAATTCTTATAATGTCTAGACTTATGTCGACCCTTTATGCGACTAACGCACATCTCCAATGTGAAGGAAGCTCCGACTCCAAAGTTTGTAGCTGTACCAATGGATATCACGACATTGATCACGTCCTCTGGTCATGTGTATAATTCACTGCGGCAAGACCCGGTCGAGTTGTTTGAGCATCAAGACGATCCCCCGCGCGGTTCCGATACGTGACATCCTGGATTAGAAGGACTTCAACTTTACCAAAGAGATGGATCCCAATAGTTATTACGCACTATTGCCTGTTTAGTCTAGTGTAGCTTATTTTTCATGTTTGTAGTTACATGTGCCGCTAACCTATACCAATATGCGCCAGTCACTTTCCCGCCGTCAGGTGGAAGATTACTAAGATGCTACTAAGATACCACCGATACAATATTGACACTGATACAATACCGTCAATAGTCCAGAAAAGAAAACCTGTTTTGGACAGACCCGGGATGAGGTGCATTTCTACGGAGGAATGTAGGATTTTTAACGCTACAAATATGATCACATTCGTAATTTAGGAGAATCCGTAAAAAAGACATGATCTGTAGCGTGTTCGCACAATATATCAAACACTTCCAGCAACACAGCCTGGCCGTTTTCTGCGGAATAAAAACAATATCAAAGAATTCCAAAAAACCTATAAATGGCTACTGTTTTGTGGAAACTAATGTATTTATGATCTACCATAGGATTTCATGGCATTAAACACGTCTCTGGATGCTCCATCCTAAAGCTCCCGCTACGAGCTGTTATTGTGTGCGGGGACATTGGTATTCATTTTACTATTCAAATCGCACCAAACGCCCTTTTCCAATTAATTCTGCGGAAAGGATACGCTGCTGCTGCTGTGCCATTTTGCCAGCATATCGCACAAACATTCCATCGAACAGCGATTGATCAAATCAACAAGAATCTCCTCCGCACCCTCCCCCCCCCTGCAATCCGCCAACAGTGGAATCGCATCGCTTTATTGTTTATCCGCGGTTGGGTTCGAAATTGCTTTCCATTTTTATTGCATTATGCATGCCCGGAATGATGATACTACTGCGCCGCCGGCATATTCATAACGTATTAGGACGGAAGGTGCCATAAAGCATCTCCATCCCGGCGCGGTGCAGGTGTATTGATAAGTGTGAGAATATCTGTAGGGTCGGCTCTGTGCAGCCGCCCCCCCCCCCCCCCCCAAGCGTCCCGTAATAAAGTATTTGCTTCAGGTGGGGCCGTTATTCCAGCGTTTCTGCCGCTTCTGGTTGGTCGGATATATTACACCCTTTTTCGGTATGTCGTACCCACTCGCTCCGGTCCATTTGCAATTCCACTCACGGATTGGTGTTGCGTTCCATTTTTGCGTGTACCAAGCGCTGACCTCTGATGGTGTGCTGGGACGAGGATCAAATTCACGCACGATAAGTTTTATCGGCAGGTGCTGCTCCATTATCGTTTTGCTGTGAGAATATTTTCCTTAGCAAGATTTTCTTTTTGCCATTTTTTTCTCTTTCTCTCTTCTACTCTCCTCCCTTTCTCCCTCCCTAGCACTACACCACAGCAAAACGTGTTCACAATTCCTGGGGGAAAATAAAGTATTGAAAGCTTCTAGAAGGGCGGAAACTCCCGTCCGTCATACTGCAGCTTTTGAAAAGGGGAAATGCCCAAAAGCCGCTTAAGAAAAGCATGTTAGCTCCAGCCTTCATTCACTTGCGATGCCGGCTTTTACCCACCGTCCGCCGACTCGTGTGTGGCATTACAAACATTTGCTCGATTTGGAAATATTTTCGATTCACAATTTACATGCGAGTTTTCTTTTTTCTCTACTCACCCCCCCCCCCTGCGCTGTAAATTGTACGGAACGCTTCTGCCTCGTACACACTAATCCTTCCACCGTGATTCCTACGTAGTGTTGAATTTTCCCGGGTTTTGTGTTTTCCATCCCCTCCTTTCCATCCCCGTGGCATGCGGTTTTGTTTGTGTAAAGGCACCAAAAAAAAAACAGAAGGGGATATTAAACTGCACTGCAAGTGGCCTGTGGGGGCCACGCTTTCACCCCGGGTTTGTTGTGCCCACGTGCTTGGAGGTGTTATTGTGGGCCAGCGAGATATCGGATCAATCGCACAACAAAAAAAAAAACTCGTTGCAAGGATATGCGCCGGTAGGGATTACGTGGTGCTCTACGTGATGGAATTACAACTGAATGTTTCCTGAGCCCTCCCGTCCGCACACACCACCCGCACAGCACCAAAAATACTTTGAAGCGTCAACAACAGATTTGATCGTGTGTGTCTGTGTGTGTCTGTGTGAGAGTGCGATGCAAAGGCAGGACTCGTATGTATGGCCGTTACGATTGTCAAATGCAATCCAGGCGAGGCCGAGAAGGGGAGGAAAAACGATCACCCTATTGGTCCACTCCTTTAGTCTGCTTCTCTTGTTTTTTTTTTTATTTCTCCGTACTTTGCTTGGACAGCAGCCAAATTGAGCTTTCAAAATTCACGAAACATCTATACACGATCCCTCTCCATATGCAGACCTAGGTTTGCTATTTTTGGAGATTGGATTGAATCCAACCGGGCGTAACGTTCTGCTCGCACACCCATCCCCCATCCTACGCTGACAGATGGACGAGGGAAATGAGCTGTAAATGGGAATAGTGGCACCACGGCACGAATCACGGCAATGTGAATGCAACGGGGGGAAACGAAACGCTCAAAAACCGGATGTACATCCGAGCTTTTTTTTTTGCTGTTGCGATGAATACCTGAGCTTTGGCACGGTCGATGACCCATGCAAGTGCTCTAGCATACAGCAAGGATGCCAGTGAAACAGGTGCACACAACGCAGCGCTTTATGCAATAAGGGAAGCAACTTCCGCTTTGGAATCGGTTTCGAAATATCACTCATCGTTTATTCTTTGCTGGGGATCGGAAAAGCAATGGGTTGTGCTGGATGGGCGAGCGGGGGGAAAGCGAGGTGCCCCGGTGGTTCCATCCATCGTTCCTTTCTGGCGGGGTAAAGAAAATGCTGTTGCTACAGTTCATTTCCGGCGAGCAACAGCCGGTTTGGTGTGTATGCTCCCGTAGAATGGCGACCGGCGGGGACGGGAAGTGGCCCGCTCTTCGCCCCGGTATTTGAGTAATGTGGCACAAAACGCCGAACACGAAACGCTCCAATCCTTACGCACATACACGAACCAAAAGTTCGGCTGCAAGTTGCTCGAGAACAGGAGACGAAATAGAGTGTTGAACGGTTTGGGGATTGTTTAAACCCGTCCCCTAGCGCCCGGTCTGCCGGCGGTTAGCGATAGTGTAGCGGGTAGAGCGCGCTCGCCTTGCCAATCGACAGGTTGCGAGTTCGCGCACGGGTCGAAGGCCTGGTTTTTGGCAGTAGCAGCAGCAGCGAGGCGAGCGAGGGTCTGAATAGGTCTGAACAGCACAACAGAGAACACACAGGCCAAGCGTGCCGAGTCGCGCACACAACGCAAATGAAACCACTTGTTAGGATTTTGGGGGAGAGATCAGGAGAGAAAAATAGGAGATAGGCGTCCATCGCGTCGCAAATAAACAGACGTTGGGTTTCACCTTATCTCTTTCTACCTTCCCTTTCGGTACCACCTGCTGCCGCTTCTCGTTTTCACGTACACACCACCAAGCACTGCACTGGTGGCTCCAACGAGGAACTATGTGCTTCCCCGCAGGCAAAAGTGCACGTGCGGTTTTACAGACTTTCGGGCGGCATGAGACACATACCGAACGGTTTTGATATCAACCGAGACAACCGGCCAGCCCCGAGCAGGGCACGAGAGCCGTACGTCGACTGAACAGGGGGGACACGGCCGGAAAGTGCGGATGCTGTGTGTGTGTTGCGTACGTGCGAGTGAGAAAGCATCTGCGTGCCTGCCCCCCCCCCCCCCCCCCGTTTACTGATAATGATTTCGACACGCGCGCGCACATACTCGGTGATTTAAGGTGGAAGTGAGTGAAGGGGAGAGAGAGAGAGAGCAGGCTCTGTCTAGCGCTCACACAGTTCGGGAACCCGATAGTGCTGCGCGATATCACTTTCTCCTTCCTGCTCGCTCTGGTTTGGAGCTTATTGACTTGCGAATTTGTTGCCGGTGAAGTGGAGCGTACGGGCACAGTGGGACATCGTTAGGATATAAACTGAAAATGAACAAAAATAGTCCCAGTGCTTTATTATGGCGGCAGGTGAAATGTGAAAAATGTTTTCTCCAAAGTACCTTAAACCTCAGCATTTATCCAAATTCAAATGTTGAGTGCCAATCTTGAATAAGAATCCCAACTTAATTCTAGCGCCGCGTGCAGCGTTAACATTAGTCAGATTTAGCTAGTAGTTAGTTAGACATAATCAAACATTTAAGAGAAAAATGATAAATTTAATATCATATTTTTTTGTTAACGGATAATATGATATATTTTACATACTTTCTCTCTTCTAGATGAGAATAGTTAAGCGTCTAAATGTTGTTTAATATAATTTACTTTTCAAGCAGCACTTGCTGAGATTCCAATATCTTCCAGCAAAAACTACAGGGGCAAACGGAATGCTTTGATACGGTCGTTTAAAAATATGATCCCTTGACTTTTAACTTGTAGTGAAGCCTGTGTGAACAACTATTAAGTGTATAATTTCAACAAGAGCTTAAACATACATGTTGCAGTTTCCACAGTGTTTGAAGTGTTTTTCATACAAATTGCTAAAGCTCTTCCGTTAAAGGTTATCATAATACATAGTTTTCAAACATTATTTCAAATGGTGAACCGTTTTTTAGTTCACCATTCTAGTATGGTGTACTAACCATACGATTTGCAAAATACGTACAAGTGCAACAAGAATATTAACAACATGCAACATATGCAGAATAATCAAATGCATTTTCTTATCTTAATAATTGTATGAAAAGGATAATAGAGGCGAACGTTAGTCTTAAGGCCAAAGTCTCTTTAAAAAAAATGGATAATAACTTTCTGTTTGTATGGAATTTGTCTTGATTGTACATATTAAAGTAGGTTCAATTTTGCAGAACCTTTTTTCACAACACTTTAGATAATTATTATCTGCAAGCTATTGCAGTCTTGTTTATGTCCCGTCCTGTCCCAGCCCTGTCTCATAGTGAACGATGCCGAACCGTCCGACGTTGGCCCGAAATCGCAAGAGCAATCCGTGCTAAGCGAGAGCGCACGCAAGCAGGACAGCATCCGGCCGGCGGGCCCAACAAGCCCAAGCAGGCAAGCAACAAGCAATCGCGCTTCGTGGCTGTTCGTGGTTTCGTGTACGCCATCACCGCTGCGTAGGCTGGAACTGATGGGGGTCCACTTCAGGAGCCGTTTCGCCAGAGCGTTTTCGCCAGCCGAGCGCCACACGTAGCACACGTTAACGTGTTTCGGGAGCCCGGAAAGCCCGCGTCGTTGCTCCAACATCGACCGAAAGGATAGTTCTTCGTTTCCCGGTCCGGCCAAGACGGGTCGGGTAGTAGATCACGCGCGCACTCGTTCCGGTGCAGGTGTTTAACTTTGTGCTTCTTAGTAGAACCCTTCTCAAGTGTTGGTTTTAACTGTGTGGTGTAAAGATTCGTGCGTGGTAGTTCTTTATTTACTTATTATTGCACCTAACTCTAAGGCAGAATTTTTGGGACCATTTTTATTTTCGAACAAACAAAAATATTTTGAAAAAATTTGACTCTAATTCATCGTGGATTTTAAGAAGAGGATCATGGAGTGATCGATTAAATTCGTATCATTTGTAGCGAATTTCTTAAATATATTTATTTAAATTCAAATATAATTTCCCAACGTTCCTACCCGATCTACTCTGTTCGCTCCGTTCTCTAGTTCGATCAATCCATTCTCACGTTGTAAAACATTTCGCGCGTGCTTGTGGTTACCTCTTTGCGAAAAGTGCTCCCCAGAACGAGATGAAAGTTGAACGAACTGTACGGCACTCAATTACGATTCGCAACCAATCCATCCATCCTACGGGAGGATGTCCGGTGGCATAGTGAGAGAGAGAAAAAAAAACCGCAACTGCAGTTTTGCAACAATCAACCAGATTCCCTCGATCCCGCTTTTACTGAACCGTGTCCACCGAGATCTGCCTGCCAGAATTCGTACACGTTCGTGCAATGGTGTGTCCGAAAGGGGGCGCCTCCTCTCCGCCAGTGGACGTGTATGCCCGCCAGCTTATAGATGGATTAGAGAGGAGGACGCTGCACACTCGCGGCTCAGTGTGCTTCGGAATTGTTTTGTCCTTTACACACTCCCACGAGACAAACAAACCAAGTCCCAGATCGTCCCCCAGTCGACGGAGCGGTGGAAGTGGAAGTCAAACACACGCCTGTGGCGTCCCCCGGTGTCCCGTCTGCGTGCATGTGGACAGAGGGAAAGCTGGAAGAAAAAAAGGCAGTAGCTCCAGCTGTGATCGTTGTACAGCCACACATACACACGCCAGCACGCCAAAGGGAGTTTGTGAAGTTGTGTCTGCACGGAAAGGACAATAGGGGATTGTGTGGTGTGTGTGTGTGTGTTGTGGGCTGGGTGGGTTAAGCCAAGGCAGCAGAGAAGCATTTTTTACATTGAAGCAATGTTGCCGTCACGGCCCTAGGAAATCTCAATTCTTTTAAAGTTACACCCGGTGCAGAAGCGTTTGGCACAGAAAACATTGTTAGGAAGGAAAAGTTCCTGCTTTTCGTTATGTTTTTTACTGTACATTCGAAAAGTAATCGCTTTTGGATTAAAATTGATTTAAAACAGCAATTTTGAGATGCAGGTTGCATAATTGTAGGCGTAAGTGCGTTATCACGTTTGCCGATTGCTTTCAGTTGAAATGATATACACAATTTCAGGAGCGTTTCCAAACTCTTAATTAAAGGTGCAAACGTTACTTTCAAGCTTTGCAAAATACACTTTGATAATGATTGAGGGACAGTCAAAAGGCCAAAAAATCCCTGTGTAACTAAAATGTGTCGCTTACTGAGAAGCTTAAACCATGTAATGCCACAGATATTTTAATACAAGAAATTAGTTATTTCAATTCGTAATACCTATGATAAGATAAATTGTGCATTGATAATGCTGCAATTTAAATTAATACGATAATTTATATCCTTTTGTCCTAGGCGCGTACTATCAAGTTGTCTAGTTTTTTTTTACCATCTAACTAGTAGCTATTTTGGGGAACGAAAAAAAAATAGAATTAACGTTTCAAACAATTTTCTTCATATTCGGTGTAATAAGGTACAAAACACGCTCTAAAAGCTAATTTTCATGTTAATATATTGAAATCATGGAGTAATGTCAAAGTACAATAAAATCCCTTATTATGGTTCAACTATCTTACCTTAATAAAAAGAAAAAAAGATAATCAGTACCAGTCTAAATTGCAAAACAAATCTCGTGGCTTATATGTCTGCAAGCGTTACTCAATATCAACCCCAAAAGACACTTTTAAACGCCTTAATGTACGCCAAAATCAATAAATCAATCAATAGATAATCGTACATTGGTTATAGGTCATTACCTCATTTTCCAACATTTTAATTACATTGAGATTGCAAAAGCGGCCTGAAGAATTGCAATTAATTTCTCGGATAAAAAAGAAACAAAAATCTTGCTTGCTTACTTGTGATGTAAATCAGTATTTTGTTATTTGTCATAAACATGGTGTATCGCATCCCGAATTGCATACTTGTAGGCGTAAACATTCGACGAGCGAGAGCGCCTAAATCTATGCAACCACGTCGCAAATCGGATAAAACCGTCATAAATAATCACTTATTGTGACGTTAGTATCAGAACGTTGACAATCCTGGTGAACTTCCCCTAAAGATTCAGCACATCAGCATCGACACAGCAGGGTTGACAAATTCCTAGACAAAATGTCTGTCCGCTTCCCTTCCCCCTGAAGGGAAAATGTCTGGCCCAGCTTTTGGCGGGGACGCTTGGGGGTCGTGGAACGGTGAGCAAGAGCCAGAAGCCACACTAGATGCAAGAGTTTCGAAGAGAGCTTATCAAACACTTGAAAAACAAAAGCCCCAGGTTCTCGGATCTCGAAACAACCCGGTAGAAAGCGGAGAAAAACGGAGAGGCTTAGAAATCGTCCCTTTTTCCGTTTTCGAGGTTTACTATGGGGCGGTGCAAAAGTTTCCTCATTAATCGCAACCCGAAACGATGTAACGATCGTACCGGCACACACACACACACACACACGCACATGGAGGGTATGCGGAGTGTTCTTAAACGGTTTCACAGTTTTGGAGGAGTCCCCTGCGATAACGCTTTCCCTTTTTTACCCACCGTGAAGGTGCTAGGTGTAATGGGTTAATTTGCTTTTCTTGTGTTGTTATGTTTCATTGACAGTTTTTTTTTTTATTGTGCTCAACAAAGTTCTCCTGTCCTCCCACATTGGGTGTTGCCTTTTGCAAGTAAATGAAAGGGATGGGATATTAAGTGACAGGCTTTGGCCAATTTCTCACACAGTGGTAAGAGAAGCTGAGCCACCAGCGTATTCAATAAGATGGAACGCAGTAAGATTCCATTTGTTTTGTTTGATTTTTTTTGTCGTATACCCCAAGCTTATCAATTTCCGTTTTTTTTTTGTATTATAGATGCCTTAAAACAATCTGCTCGTGTATTGTGCGGTAGAGAAAAAGGAAAACAAACTCCAACAAACACAAGTCTCACAAGTGTCAAGCCCAACCGAAGCACAAGCAGAAACAGATCTCCCGTGACGGTCCAGCTTCCGATTGTTTCTTTGCCTTTTCCCTCACTTAACCCCCGCGTCGCGAGTAGGTCCGTCGAGGCCACAGGCAAAAGACTTCCGGTTCCGGAGGGCGGACTTTTTGGCCCCGGCGAGTTAGGGAAGCGACGAAAGTAAGCCACGAAAGCGAAGCCTCCAAAAGTGAGGAGCTAGCTTTTCCATTTTTAAAGGCAACACGTTTGAGGGACTCTCCTCGCTGAAGCAAATTTGGGTACATTTCAGAAGCAAAACTTTTCACCCCATTCCCTCCCATGATTTGTTTGTTTCTTCACAGCGCACTGTTTCCCGAAACAAAAAAAACTGTGAGCCTCTTGCCTTTTTGGAAAACTAATTTAAACTCAGAGCTTTTTCTGTTGCAAGCAACAGTGTAACTCCTACGTGTGTGTGTCTATGTGACCTGAAGGATGGGAAATATTTTTGAATATAATTGATGGCCCCTCAACGTCAATTAAAATCATTAGCCCCAGCAAACGGGTACAAAATTCATAAATAATTTTCATTTTTTGGCATGTTTCCCCTAAGCGGAGGTTGAATTAATTTCTCCTCCTCCAATCTGAGAGCATAGATGGTTTAAGTGTGTGTGTGCGTGGTTCAGGCTACTCTCTACCCAACTGCTGGTAGCAGTGAGTGGAGTGTGAGTGGGTTGGAGAGGTGCAAAAATCATGCTCTACCCCGATTAAACCAACAGACAGTATGTCGAGCAACAGAAGGGCAGGAAGCCTTCACACTTGAATTGCAGAATCCCTTTGATGCCCTTGCCGGGAAATGCCCGGTGGTAAGAGGGCAGAGGAACAGAGCGAGCACGAGAGAGAGGGAGAGAGAGAGAGAGAGAGAGTCTGGTTCGGATAGCGGGCAGAAAAGATTCTTTCAAAACTCGATGATGCGTCCGTGCTGTTTCAACCTTTCGCACACCATGGGTGGATGTGATTATGGTGTTTGCATGGCGCCCACGAATGGAAAATCCGGAGGTGGATGGAAGGGGGGGGGGGAGGGGGAGAAACCCTCACCGCTTGATGCACGTAAAGAATGAAGCGACTCGTCTTTAACTCCTGCAAAATTCTAATTCGAAAAATCTGCTTTGGTGGTGCGGGAGGGGGGAGAAGGCGTCTATACGTGCCGCTGGGAAGAGTCTAGAGCAGCGGGTTTTCCGTCATGTTTAATCAAATCAAAATCTCCTCCTTTGGTTTGTGTGCATGCGTGGTGGTGGTGGGAGGTGTTTCGCAACCGAAGCAGGGTCGGGAGGGAGCGAGATTTTGTTTTTTTTTATCAAGTCTGAAAAGCTTCCACAGCAGGAAGGTGAGCAAGGCGGGGGAGCAGGAAATGGGGAGGGAACAATCACATCTTGTTCTAGTTGCGCTCAATTTCCCGCCCAACTTCCGGCCCTGTCCGACGGCGAGTGTGAAACGAAATGTAATTAAATGCTCAGCAAAACACAATTTCCCTATGTGTGTGAGTGTGTGTGTGTGTGTCTGCTATCTTGGCCATGCCAAAAATTTAACCTTTAAAATGCTTCACAGAGCTCGCTTAGTGCTCTTTACGGGTTGCTTTGCTGAGAATGAGCTGCAATCAAAATGATTTTGATACGCCCTTTGCATACTTTAAGGCGTTTAGCCAACCAGATCGAGTGGCTTTGGCTGGGCCCGATTGACAAGACTTTCTACCAAATCCAGCCCCTTCTGCGTGATGCAATGCCGCCAAAAGAACCACCAGAAAACGATGCCACCAGAGAGTTGCCGTGTGCGGTGTGCGCAATGATGCAATTTCGATACATAATTAATTGCCATTGGCAGAGGGATGGTGTGGCTGCTGGTACGGTATGCTACACAGGCGGCTTGAACCGGGTTGGGGTGAAAAAGTGCGCCCTGAAAAAGATTATCGATCCGAAAGCGGGCACTTCCGTTTCGGGTAGATGGATTCCCTGCTCTCTCTCTCTCTCTCTGTCTCAATCTCTCTTCCATATTCTTTTTGCCCATTTATCGTGTGTGTGTGTGTGCTCGTTGTGCAAAGAAGAAGAAGTGAAAACAACGAGCGTAAAAAGGAGGAGGAGAAGTGTGTACGATCTGATTGCATCCTTGCTGTCTGTATGTCGCTTGGCCTGTGCTCGGTCGGATGGCAATGCCTATTAACATGCCTATTAACAGTCCCTTGCCTACATTCGGGCGCACCAAAGTGTCACGACTGGCAGGCCCGTTCGGCTCAATTCGGTGTGCATGGAGGGCGGGCGAGCCAAGAAACGAATCAATTCATCTCTACCCACGCACCAACAAAACCCCGCCTCAGCTCTCGGGGCACACAACAACAAACCCGGAGGATGTCATTCGATCACTCTTCCTGTGCATCTCTCGCCCCCCACCCCTTTTCCCCCTACAGCTTGCTACCTCCTCCACGATTACGATGATTGAGTGGTAATTAAACGGAAATTTAGCCGTTGATTCCGCCGAACAGCGCGCTGAAAAAGAGGGAAATGAGTTTCCCGAACCAAACAAAAAAAAACGCCACGAAGGGGAAAATTGTTGAGGGCGAAAACACGAACACACATGAGCGTAGGGACCCGCAGGTTTGGCAGACACCTCCAGCAGAGATGTTTAATCAGCTCGGCTCAATCTTTTCAGGCCTAATTGTGCACCGAAACCACCACACAAAACGATTAGTGTGCTGGGTGTGAGCAGGAGGAGAAAGGGGAGAAAGGACAACCTCAGCTTGGGAGCGTCAATTGTATAAGGGTCCTTGAAGCTTTGAAGAAGATTATCTCTGCCTTGCGTCGCGTGTGAATAAGATGAGACTTGAATTTTTACTCCGTTGTTGATTTAACATTGGTTTTTATGATGAAAAACAGATTTTTTTCAAATTGAAAAGCCTTATCTTAAGACCTCAGAATATTTCGCGTTGCCCCTGAGTTGCTCAGCGTTTATACCAGAGCTGTCAAGTATTATCAATATTAGTCTAAAGATCAGACTTAATGAAATCGCAACAGGTATGAGGCAACTTAAAAAGTTTCTCATTCACCTTTGCCGTCTATATCTGCTCTTGAATCTCGAAAAGATTTAAAGAACTCCTCCCCGTAGGAACGGGGATGGGAGACCGAAAAGCCTGCGGACACTTAATTCAACGCCAAACACATCCTTTTTGCATCCTTCAATTCACAGCAAAAAAAAATTAAGCACGAAAAGTGAATGTCCTGGCACATACGTTCAGGTTTTCTGAACGGTCGGATTTATTCCACGTTCTCTCCGTACGAGAACTTTACGCCACTAGTCGCTTCCTTACTCCTCGCTGTTTCTTTACCAAAGCTCAGCTCAACGCCTCCGAAAATTTCTCATCCGAAAGTCGTGCTTCCTTCCTTGCTTCCCAGGTGAAATGGGTGTCCCGTGTCCAGTTCGTCCGGTTATTGAATATCCGTTCAACCCCAAACCCCCCTCCCTCTTACACTTGGAATCCCTTTTCCAACAGGAGTCTGTCGGTTCGATTGAAGCTTTCTTCCCGCTCTAACGAAGACACCAAAAATCCTTCCATACTCAATCGTCTACGAAAAATTCGTATTAGTGTTGGGTCTTTTCCTTTCACCATTTTCAAACACAGCAACAAAAAAAAAACACGTGACGAATGGGTGAGGACGTGCAGGGAAAGTGTGGAAAAGGATGCATTTAAGGCTTAAGCGAATATTTGAGCATTTTTCTGTCCCCTTCCTCACTGTTCAGTGGTAGTCGTGTTTTTCTATTTTTTGTGTCCTTTTTTCCTACTGCTGATTTGGCTTAACGCTACCGGGGAGTTTGACGACGTGTCCATTTCATCATTCATATTTTTGCCACGCGCTTAAAATTCATATGAATACTTTTAAACAAAATTTTAGCAAAAAAAAAAACAGCGAAAAGCGAAACAAAAAAACAAGAAAAAAAGGGACACGTTTCGTCTAATGGACACTGTTGTTATTCGTTTGAGCCACCGCTGGAGAGTGTGGATGGAAAAAGGGAGATTGAATTTAAAAAAAAAAAAAAAACCTTTCTTCTTTGCCCTCCACAAAATGGCGATCCCGAAAAGGATACTGGCGGGTGAATGGAGTGGCAGGGGAGCAATTTGGATATCATTGACCGTTTTGGGTATCACCGAGCTGCCCCAACACGGAGGGGGGGGGGGGGGGGGGGGGGGGGCGAAACGGGAGAGACGACTACAACAAAATGAGCCATTTGATTAAAGTCAACATATACCCTTGCCCCACCCTCTCCTCCGACAGGCTACCTACAGCGCAAAGGAAAAGAAAACACACAAACCTTCCCACACGCACACACACACACGAGGAATCCGATAACCCATAAGCGGTGAGCCGTTAAAAAAGGTTTATATTAGAATTTGTTGCGAGGAACGATACGTGCCGCGCCCTCGACAGGGGTAGGGGACTGAGGAAAACAGAAACTGTATGTTTGTTTGTGGGTGTGTGGGTGTGTGTGTGTGTGTGTCTGCATTTTGAAACGCTGGCTGGACGAATGCTCATCACCATTAACAAATTGTGTGTGAGAAGATTTGAATGGCTTTTCCCACTCCTCCGCAGTGGGACTTTCCCTCACGTCACGCAAGCGTAACCTTACCGGGTTTTATTTATGTTTTTTTTCCCCCCACTGCAAAAGAGTGGGACCGCGTCATTTTTTGCAATCAACAAACCCCTGTTAATGTTGTGTGGGTGTGTGTGTGCAGAACACGGATAATAATATTAGGAAAAAAGCGGAAGAATGGAAAGAGGAAGGGGAAGCGGTATGGAAAATGAAAAACCACACAATAAGGGTTTATTGAGATGTGCGGTGACAGCATGTAAACGTAATGACGTACGCAGTGTGCATACGCAACCCGCCCCCCTGTCCCTCTACACATAGATAAATATAATTGAAACCACATTAATGGTGTCTGACGAAAGTATTGCAATTTTGGTTGAAAAAAAAAATCAGTTGAAACACCTCAACTCATTTGACAATGGCAGCCACGTTGACTATCACCTGGTGCGATTTTTCGAATTCTTTTTCATTAAAAAAGCGTACAATTTTTTTTTTTTTTTGATAAATGCAAAGACAACACTTCCATAAAACTAAACATTAAGTTTTTATCGTTCGTCGAAATAATTACATAACTTTATGACCTTATATTATTATTGCTTTAAGAAATACCGTATCAATACCGTCGCGTGCCAAATGTTTGCGGGTAGAAAAGCCCATAAATTCGCATAAAACAACAACTCGCCCCTTCCCGAGAAAATTTACCGAAAGCAAGCGACCGGCAGTCAACGTGATAAAATAAGCGTGAAGCACCAGGCGCCTCCATTGCCCTGGATGGAGACGCCCGGTGGCTTTTAAAAGGATTTGCTTCCCATATTCATATTGCCCCACCTGGGTTCATCGAAATTGATCGAAATACCTATTTCATTGTTTTGCCATGGGTGTGCTTCATCCATTGTGTTGCTGACTGCACACGCACCGCACCAACACAAACAAACAAACAAAAAAACGTTGACTGCAACTAATCACTCCTGATACAGGTGAGCGTTTTCGCTCATTGCTTTTCCTGTCAATTTCATTCCAACCAATTAAAAGCCTCACACATACGCTTGCGTGAAAGCGAATTTTAGGTAAATCCGAGCAAAAGCGATGGTTCTTACTATGATTCTAGCGAACATATCGCTTCACAACCCGCCCAGCTTCGAACACACATTGATGTGTGCGCTTTGTTACTGATTCTAAATTTACAAGCTTGGCAATTTTTGATTCCCATCCTTCTACCGCCGCCTCCAGTTATGGGACGGAGCAAAGCGTGGATATGAGCGAAAGGCTCCGACAATTTCATGCAAAGTTGCTCTTCCACATCTGCCGGGGAACAGGGAAGCGAGTGGCATCTATTAACTACTACTTATCGTCGTTCAGCTGT
>KB671628.1:98820-149664 GCA_000349105.1 Anopheles epiroticus
GGGGGGAGGGGAGATAAAATAATGACAGCAGGAATCGACCGAAAGGTCGAGGGATACAATTAATAAAGGTAATTCGGGGAAAGTTGTGAAGGTTGGAAGAAAATCCGTGTCTGTGGGATTGGCACGAAGCAAAAAGGCTAACGAATCCTGCTGCCGGGATTTTGGTGGTTTTCCCGTGTCCAATAAAAAAAAAACCCTCCGGCGGCACATCAGCCCAAAAGTCAGATGTCAAAGAGCGGATGGACGGTGAACGGCAGCAGTCAAATCAAATGTCAGCGTCACAGCGGCACGACAGGCAACAGTTCGTTCCCCCTTTTTTGTGTGTTGTTCGCCATTTCACTGCCTTTGCATGTTGCTATCCTCAGGTTTCGGGCAGGATGGTGCGAGAATTTATCTTGCCTACCCTCGGAGAGCGAATTGTACACCGCATAATTGGAATTGGTCGAAATCGTTCAGCGGAACCGTAACGCGGTAAGACCTGGTACGAATGTTTGCGTCCGGGTTATTTGTTTGTAAAGCCGGGGAAAAGATTCATCACCACCTATAGTAGCTTTAATTCGATTTGCGAAACCTCGTTTGCATCGCTTACCATTTTGTTTTGGGATGTGTTTTATATTTCCACTTTTCTGCGCCACTTTCATTCAAATCGGTTCGGGCCGATAGGTCCGTCGAGCGGCGATTGAAGCTGCCCGAACATTGATTGACGGACGTCATTTATATAGCACCCGATCCGTAATCCTTCATACTTTACAATTTTCGATGTAAAACAGAAAAGAAACTGGCTGTTTTGTTGCAAATTTTAATCTACATTGCATTTTACATTTTTTTTTACTCCACTCTCCCTGCAGCATGTATGCAAAGCCATCGTCTCTGTTGGTGTGGTCATCGTTAGTGTCATCGTCGTCGTTATCGTTGTCACCATCGGGCGAGCAGAGCGCGGAGGACCAGCAGCAGCAACAACAGCGTAAAGGTGTCGTGGAAGCGGCGGAAGCGAAGCAACACTCACCCCAGAATCAAAACTATCCAAAGCAAGAGGTAGAAACGTCACCATCCAACAACAACAGCAACGGCGCGCTGCTGCACCAAGGTGAAGAGTCAGCGGAGAGGAGCGAGCAACCGAAGCGGGCTGTCTGCAGCAGCATGTCGGCGGGTGTTGCTAACACCAACGGCAACAGGGCGGAGGAACAGCAAACGGCAGCAGCAGCAGCAGCAGGGCAGGGCGACGACATGTCACGGCCTGCTGCCAGTGGGATGGAGGCGGAGGCCGACAGTGGCCATCAACCAACAACACTACCGCCAGCGGCAGGGGCAGGGGCAGCAGCAACAGCACCAGCACCACCAACGTATGGTGCCTACACTAACAATACTTTACCGCGGGGGCCTTATCTTCAGTATAAGTATAACAACATTAGTAGTGTTCCGTGCAACCAGGACAATAACGAACATCAGCAACCGCAGCAGCTTATACTACTACACCATCAGCATCACCAGCAACCGCAAGCTCAGCAGCAGCAGCAGCAGCAGCAGCAACATCATCAACATGCATCCGCACACCACCAACACCATCATCACCAACAGCAGCAGCAGGAAGGTTATCAGAAGCAACAGCATCATCATCAACAACAACAACAACAACAACAACATTATCATCAACAACAACGACAGCCGTTACGGAGCAGTGACGTGCTGGAAATGATTTCACGATTTAAGCGCATCACGCCTCAGCTGGAGGAGGAAGACCACAGTACCACCGGTCGCCAGGGCGGCGTGGAGGAGGAAGGGCAGCAGCATCAGCAACACCCTCCCTATCAGCGTGAGCCGATGCTGATGATGGCGCACGGCAAGGATAACGAGGACGCGCTGGGCTGGGAGCAGTACAAGGGACGACACTTCGCCCGGCAGCCACCGCGTCATCACTACCACCACCACCACCAGCATCCCCATCACAGCTCACACGCCAATCAACGTCTCTATCAACAACCATCAACAGTGCCGCCAGCGGTCCACCATCAACCGCCGGACGGGGGGCTCGATTATCATTTGCGCCCGACGACGCCGGCCACCACCGGCAGTGCCGTCTCGCTCACGAACGTGATCGCGCTCAAGCGCCCGAACCAGGCGGAAGGGTGGGCACTGCTCTGCCAGTCCGTCCAGGCGCTGCAGGACCTGTTCCTCGGAGGTAAGTGGCTGGAGATGACCTACCTGCGCCCTCCTCCGGCACATGTGTTAGCAGGAAGCGTAAGGATATCAATTAATTAGCGCGACATAACTTTTGCCCTGCGACGTTCGGTGCGCACCTCTCGTGGCTGTCTTTGCGTGTGGGGAGGGGCAGGAGGGTGGGGAAGCATTTTTAATTGACAACGCAACGGAGCGTTGATTCCCCGGATAATGCTGCACGTGTACCTGCGATAATGAAGATGGATCCGGAAAGGTGTCGTTGTAGTGCTGCGTCGTAGGCGCACAACAGCGCTTGTTCCGTTGCCTAGGATCAGTCTCACACTTCTAAAACTCGTAATTAAATTACGGCTTTGTTTTGTCTTTCCATAGGTTCGTAGGTTCGAAACAGTGGCACAAAGTTTGGAAAGCAATGGGGAAATGGATGTTGTGCGCGGGTGTATCTTCCCCACCCGAAAGGAAACGAGCGCGAAAGCGGGAAGGAAACAGTGTACTGCAGTGCAGACAGTCGAGCAAAACCTGCTGCCTGTTGTGATTGACTCTCGATCTAGTGGTGATCAAATATTTAGAACATTCATCTGTTTCGCTGGCAGGGTGATGTACTAATTGAGAAACTTTCGGGAACGAAGTGTTAGGCATTTCTCAGTCTCTTACAAGTTGTTGCGAAATTTCAATATACACACCAGGATTTAGGCGTTTTGAGTTCATAAATTTAAGCAGTCTCAAAATTATAATACCTTCTTGCAACCATTGGTATAAGAGAAATCCTTACATCTTCATGTCCCAAGATCGATAAATCTTCTGGAACATTCAGTATTTTTTCTGTTCTTCAGAACTTCAGTCTGCTGGATGTCAATGGTTGTCCAAGGTCTTAAATTAATTAAATCTAACAGATCTTTGATGGCTGCAGAGTGAGTTTCGAATCCTGATAAAAATATATTGGTCTGTTAAGTGTTAGGATCAAGACTTTAAAGGGTAAGTTCTGAACGCCATTAGAATGATATTTGGACGTCACTTCTTCCGGATAACTTTTGTTAAATATGAATGTCGTCGGGAAAAAACACTGGAATAATTGAATAGTTGAAACGATGGTGCCAAGTCCTGTAGGACCCAAGGCCAAAGTCCACCAAAGTCCAAGATACTCGAATCGAGTTTTGAGGAATTGGAGCAGATAGAAATCGTTTTGTTGGATCACAACTCCAGTTCCTGGATTCAGATGGAAAACATCCCAAAATGACTTCCAAGAGTGATGTGATGACTTCTGCAAGAAATCCTTAGAAATAGAGACCAGACCTCCTGTTCCTGGGTTCAAATGAAAAACATTCTAAAATAACGTCTAACAGTGAAGTGATGACTTCTGCAAGAAATCCTTAGAAATAGGGCTATACCAAGTTAGTACAGTTTTAGTTCTATAAGGATCTTATACTAAGGATTCATCGCACTACACGACCAACTCCAGACCTTTCGAATGTTTCATCTGCTGAAACCACTCTTCTCTGCAGATCAAACTCTTGCAAGTCTTTTTAAGCACAGTGTCCCGCATACCTTTAGTGGGCGGCTACACACCTTTCGCATTGAAAACACACAAGAATCCGTATGAAAAGTATCTACAACAGCCACATACACAACAAACTCGGGGCAAGATTTCCCTTCTGCGTGCGTCGTGCGCAACAACATTGATCACTTTTCTACAGAAGTTTGGGCCTCGTTGCTGGTGACAGTGTGAGCCGAGCAGGAAAGAGGAGCCAAAAGAAAAACAATCCCACCCAAACACATCAAACTGTGGCGCGGCAGCGTGCGCGCCCCCCCCCCTGTGTGTTTGTGTTCTGGGCAGCGTAGCGTGCAGGAAGAACTCTCAACAAGATCAAGTACACACGGCGGACGCCCGCACGCCGGCTGCTGTCTCGGTGGACTTGGATTTGGGATATAAGCGTTACCTCTGTTTCTCCTTTCCCGCGACCGCTCCTGCTACCGCCTTTTGATTGACGAGGAAATGAGAATTCCATGCCACCTCCGTGCCCGGTTCGTCCACCAGCAAAACCCCTTTATAAGCCCAGCCATTTGTGTCCCACCCAAAAGCTCGTCCCCCCATCATCGTCGTCGGTCGCTTCGTGGCGCCTTACTCGTCAATGGGACGATCGCGAGGGAACTGTTCCTATCCTTTGCTCTCATTCTTCTCCCTTACTCGGCAAACCAAATTTAATTTCTCATTCACGCTTTTCAAATCTCGCCTTCTTGCTGTACTTCTTACAAAGTTTAACCGTGTCCTGCTGCTGCTGCTGCTCCCCTCTCGCCCGTCTCGCGGTCTGTGGTTGAAGTTTTTCGGGACCCGCTCGACGGTGGCGGTCGGCTTAAGGATTAGGAATTAGATTGGATGAAGCATTTCGAGGGGTTGGCGGGGCTTGGAAAATGGGAAATGCGAGTCATAGGAGGATAAAAGATGCGCCAGAAAAAGAGAGTGTTTCGCTCCTCTGTTCGAGTACTGTCCTGCTTCGTTTTCTAACCGCAATTTATTATCACGCCGGACGAGAGATAGTTGGAAGGCGGTTAGAGGCCATACCCCCGTACCATCCTGTACCACCTGACCGCCCACCCCCACGTGGAAAACTTTTTCTTCGGCAAATTCTGTCCCTTTCCAAGATTGTACGCTTTTCGTTTTTCTTTAGCTTCACAAAGCATATTTAGCACGGTGTAACCAGTCTGTGCACAGCACCATTTCTCACCCTATTTAGTCCACACTGCCTGATCCTGCCAGCTTCCCCATTAAACCCACCCTTGGCTGTAGATGCCTGTGTGCGCAAAAAAAAAATGTGAAAATTGCCCAAAGAGAATTTCACTTGCTCTAGACTTGTGTTTTCTTTTTTCTTCCTTTTCGTAACCCAAAAATATTCTTTTTTATTTGCTTTAGTATGTTGTGTGTGAAAAGGTGTATTTCCTCACAGAAATTAAAACGGATACCACCTACCAAGTGTGACCCGGAGGGTTTCCTTTCCCTGTCAGCCTGCGTCATATTTAAATACGTTTCCTATCCCTTCGGGGCTTTTCAATGGTCTGCTAATGTTGAAGAATCACCAAAACAGCATTTTTAGCATGTTTAATTCCTGGTACACCGTATCAATAACTGTTATGCATGTGTTTTTAAGTTTTGAAATTTCACAGTTTATTTTTATATGTGATAGAAATTCACCAAAAGTAAACAAATTTAAAAAAATAAAAAAAAATTAAAAAAAATTAATAAAAAAATCCAAAATTCAGGCACTATCATCAGTATTCTACATTAAATATAGTTACACAACCATTATAAGTTGGAAAAGACAATGCTTAACACCAGAACTATCAAAATGGCATTTTTTTCCCTAGTGACGCTTAATTTTCAATACGATGTGTATAGCTATGTTTTTTTTGCCTAATGCAAAGATAATGTGTTTGTTGTTTTTTTACGTGGCACAGTTTTCAGTTAGTTGGAGGCGGGGAGGGGGGAGGGGCGGTTGGTGGAGGTGAAAGAGGGGTTTATAAATTTTGAAACGTTTTATTAACTTTACAATCATCATTCCGACAAAAGCCTATTAAAACCCGCTTAAACTATGTATTGTTTTTCTTCTGTTTTGAGCATTTTTATTCGAGCCGACTATCGACTGAAAAAAAAAAACAAATCGCCTCAAAAAAAAAAGCGAACAGACCTGCTGTGCCCTAACCTTTATGCTTTATCTGTTTAATTTGTTTTCGTTTTTTTTTGCGTTCCGTTGATCCCTCCCATCTCACGGGTGGTGCTCACTTAATTTGGCAACTTGTTCTACTCCCCACAGCTTTCACTCTCTCGCTTCTCTCTCCACCCCCCCCCCCAGGACTCTCGGAGTGCGCGTTAACGTCTTTAGCAGTCACACGCCGTGTTCGCTGCTTCTCTTTTGTTTCGTTTTTAAGGGTGAAGGAAGGGAGATCTGTTACGATTGCCGCTGCATCGGACAGCAAAAATATTACATAATAGATTAAAGCTAAAATTATCTCACATTCCCATTCCTGGCCCTTACCTTCGCCTGTTTTTTATTTTATTTGTTGGGTGGTCAGGCTGGATAGGGTGGATTCACACGCACCACCACAGAACCCCCTTCCTCCTCCCCCACCCCACCCGGTTCGGTTGGGTGTTGTGTGGAATTTCGCCTAATGATGATGCCCTCCCTTCGGACAAATTGGGCTGTTTGTTCGCCATTTTGTATAGCAGATTATGCGTGTGTATATGTGTGTGCGGTGGGTGGTTTTCCTTCCAGGGGGGGGGGGGTTATATTTCTAACACACAAAAGCGACCCCCCTCCCGGGGCGCGGCTCCCGGGGGAAGGCAAGTGCGGACAGTGGAGGTCCATAAAGCATGACCACTCGAGCGGTTAATGGGCCTTTCCAGTTGCTGTTTAACCTAGCCATCGTCCTCCCAAACCCATTCCACCATCGCCCCCCCCTGGCTTATATCCCCCAGGGAGAGAGGAAACACATCAGGAAGGGATCGTGGCGCTTGAGGTGGAAATAAAAACGAGATAAACACAAACCATTTAAATGAAGCAATGAGCGTACAGGAGCATCCTTTTTTTGCGGTGGAGGGGGGGGGGGAGAGATCGGGTGTGAGAGTGGCTTTTTTAGGCCTTGCTTCGTACTGGTTGTTCTTACAGGCCGGTCCAAAAAACGAGAGGCTAAAGTACGAGCACGCAAAGTCGTACCGGCAATGAGTTTGAGGTTTCTTCTTCGACTGTAATTTTGGTTTGTTTTTCGAGCAGCGTTAGTTCTTCTGGTCACCACCAAGAGCCCATTCCCTCTGTATTTATCTTTCACAAAATGGAATTCCCTCTGCCGGATTGGATTCGGTTGGCTTGCGACTTACATTTGTGGGCTTTCTAAGCCTAAAACCGCGGTGTTTTAAAATAATCCCTTCCCACGGTTTTTATTGCGTCTCTGGAGAAAGGGAGAGAGAGAGAGAGAGAAAGAGAGCGTGTAAGAGAGAGTGAGAAAGAGCAATGTGTCACCTGTTGCAATAGCATAGCTGCAAAGGAACGTGGGTGGAGGTAGGAAAAGGATTGGCGTACGGTACGGGTCCTGTGTTCCTTTATTTTCTTGCGGGCAAATGGAATTCCGTTCCGTGTCTGTTTGATCTTGTCGAATGACCGTAACCATCGGCCACCTTATACTGTGAGGGATGAGTGAAGGAAGTGTTAGGATAGAGGGGAAGGATAACACTGTTATCATTTGTGTTTTTTTTTTGTTGGCTTTCTGCGCCCTAGCATTCGAAATCGAATTAGGCACAAAACGGTTTTTGGGGTTAACCCCGCCTAATGGCGGGACAGGGAGGGGCAGGAAAATGACTACTTTCAGGAGAGGCGTGGGAGGTTGGTGGAGGTGGAAGAGGGGTTTAGTTTATTTCTTGTACTCGGTTCCATGTTTACTAGGTGGCGGGGCTTCCTTTTCAGCTGTGAAACACCAGGCGTCTCCATCGCCTCAACCCGAAAAGAACTGGGCGCCTCCATGCGTCGCCATTCAATTTTACTGAAAACCGATGTTTTATTTTACCAAACCGGCCCGTTTCGTTGCACTTTGCTCGTTTAATTTCACAGCCTGCTGCCTCACCCACTCCACCGCTTTGCAGCTTGACTTTGCCCCGAGGGTCGGAAAAGTGTCGTTTGTTTGCAAACCAATCGGCGCGCTGGGCTAAAGGTCGAGCAGGAATGTCAAAGATCAGGGGCAGTGTAATCCCGCGCCCAACGTTTTACTGCCCACTGGAAGTCTCTGCAAGTCTTAAAGTTCGTGACAGGGTATAGCACGCACTCTCAACTTTAAGCGGATTCGCTTCCATCGTTTCTTCACGCGTTCGGGGCAGGACAAACAAATCTATGTGTGTGTGTGTGTGTGCGTGTAAAATATGTACCGGACTCGCTCCAAATACACGCACAATAAAAATAGAGAGAGAGAGAAGGAGAGCCAGAAAAAGCCGTGAAAAGGGGATCTGGTCATTTACGCAACACGGTTTTTAACCGTCCGGATGATCCCTTCAATTCCGAGAATTTGGCACTCTCTTCCGTTCCCTTTCCGGCTGCTTTCTTTCCTTCCTACCACAAGCGCAGCCACCGTTTTCCATTTTCTGGCCAATCTTCAAATCAAATAAATCACTTCTGGTGGTACAGGCGAAAGGTCATTCCATCACAGGCCCCGGCCTGGTACAACCGTTTGAGACACCTTCGCAATTGCGTTGTGCGTGTGTGTCTGTGAGTGTAAGTCCCCGGTCTCTCACCTCTCACGGGGTCACGGCAGAGGGCTGGAGGCTGTCCGAGCGAAATGTGTGTTTGCTTAGGGTCGGAGCAGAAATTTGTTCTTCATTTACTGTCCGAGGGGCCCGTTCTTGAGCACCGTCGAACCCATAGGGCTTTCAATTACAAATTCTACCAGCAAAACACACACACACACACGCGCATAGACATGCAGGAAAAGATGAAAAGCATGGCGCTCGATTCAGCAGGCAGGATCATGAAGTGCGAACGCCGCGTGCACACATCCTGCTGGAAGGTCGGCTGGAATTAAATGAAAACCTGCGGCTCGTTTTGTTCCCATCCTTGGCCAGCGTGTGGATGTGGTTTGCTTCGGTTTCGGTGCAAAGGGACACTGGATTTGAAGGTTCATTAATCATATATCCCGTCCTGCCCGTGTGCCGCCACCATCTCCACCCGAAGTGGGTGTGTATTTTTATCGACTTTTGGGAAGATTGGCAGATGTGTATACAAGGGCCGGTAAAATGTAATTATACAACGGCACCACGGCACCGCGTAACTAAATCTTACGCTTCTTTTTTCCGGGTTTGTTTTTCTTATTGTTTAAAAACATGATTCGCAGTGCAGCGGTCGGTGAGCGAATATAAAAAAAAACGGCGGAACACCGTTAAGCAGCCATAGAAGGCAAAAGAAAAGACTCCTGCGGCATGAAGCGGCAAAACACAATAAACAGTGACACAAACACACACACACAACAGTGGCTCGAGCTGTGTGTTTTTGTGTGTGTGTGTGTTTGCCTTGTGATTGTTTTGTTTGTCTGTTTGCTTTCTTCCTTTCTCGCACCGTGTCTGTGTGTCGTTCGTCTTCTGCTGACTGGTGCGATAACTTCAAGTTGTGGCAGGCAGGGACAGCAAAAGCAAAATGTTGATAAAGGCGAAAAGGTGCGAGAGTGCTCGCACTGTATGCTGCGGCCGGGCGGACACCGGTGGTTTTGACGTAATTTTTGTGTTTGAGGGAAAAAGCGAAGGATGTGATGGGAAAAGCAGTGCTAACAAGCATAACTCACAATGCCTAAACCACAGCCTCGCTGCCGTTGCCCTGCTGTTCCGAAAACCGATGCCGCCTGCAAATTCCCCCCGGTGCTGAATATTTCATCCGCGCGCAGTTCCTTTTGTTTTTTTTTTTGTTTGGTTGCTTTCGTTCTGCCGCAACTTTGCTGCGCTTGAGCCGGTGTAGCCTGCTTCTGTAGTAAATGCTAATCGATCGCTACCGCAGAAGCGCGAACCCGCACAATCGAATGATGGTGCAGAAAACGGACAGGGGGAAGTAAAAAGTCTCGGCCCGGGTGATCCGGTTCGAAGGACCAAAAGTTGATGATAAACAATAACTCCTGTGACGCGACGTGAAATCTTTCTGAGGAGGTTTCAGGATCGGTAAGGAGGGGAAATTGTCAAAATGGCAACTGATTAAAGGTTTTCCTGTATATTTCGGGCTTTCAAGAGCTTGTGTTTAATACCCTTCCGGCTCGAAGGACCAAACGCCATTTTTCTTCGAGCCAATCTGCCGTCTAGAAGCTGTGAGCCGAGCACGATAAAAAATAGTTTCGTGATCAAGTCAACTGCTTGAAACATTTTAAGTTTTATCATAGTTGTTGCAATTATGTTATTTTATTAAAACTAATTTTTAAAGGTTATAAAGATTCAATAGCTTTTCAACCATCCTACAGCTCTGATACCAAAAAGGAATACTATAAAACCACTCCTGCATACCATTTCTAGGCATCAAAATCGAATCTTTGAAACAGCTCTGTTTCTTGAGTTTACCACTACGAACTTGGAGAAAACAAGAAAAACAAATGCATGCGGAAAATTATTTTCCATTGCGATGTTTTGTTGTACTTTATTTTTATTTTTTATTTAGTAGTAACGGGCAGGCCGTATTGCTTTTTTTGTTGTAATTGAATGAATGAAATTTGTTTGCAAGGCTGTACCGTGCTAGACGTAATGATATCGGCAAACACAATAAGGAAAAGACGTATATTTTTTGCCCCTTTATAAATCAACCACCTCCCACAAACATTTCGGTATCGCATCGCAGTGCGGTGAAGGTTACTGGCGGAAGGGAACCAAACAACAAAAAAATACTGCACTTCACGACCGAGCAGCAATTGCACAAGGACGTGGGCGGCAACACAATAATGATGTACCGCGTTTGCCCTGCAAAAAAATGAAAAAAACAAACGAGAAGAGAAAGATAAGAAGACGGAAGGATGGAAAGAGAGGGCTTCAGCTTTCTGCTACATCTTTTGCTACATCTTTCCTCCACCTTCACCTGCTGGCGCTGCTGGGGTGAAAAATTGCGCTCGCGTCAGCACACTGTTGCACAACTTACTAAACGCCCGGGTCGTGTCTGACAAATTTTGCTAGCACAATTGTAAATCCATCATGCCATCCCGGGAAAGATGACAGCGCACTTGTGTGACGTATTTCGTCCCAAAAAAAACCATACGCTGGGAAAAACAATCATTCTTTAACACACATAGCGTGACACACATTGTCACCCGACTGATGATGGAAACGTTCGCGAGATGTTCGCGAAATGCTCCACCCGAGAGGGAAGAAGATCGTGCGCCCACAAATGGTACAATTCAGCACCCAACCTCAGTGTAATGGTATGTGTTTTGGAGCAGGGGGGTTGGGTTGGGGTTGCTTGTTGTGCAAAATGGGGCTAACAGGGAACACGACCCCGCACAGAATGCACACAATGTTGCACAGCTGTTGCAATCTTTCCTTTTTTTTGTCGCCACAGCAGCAACGAATACAAATGTTATCTAATGCGACAGTATTAAAATTATCCTTTCATTACGTCTCCTAACATCTGAGCTTTATATGCACGCCTGAATGTATGCAATTCGTACAATGAAAAATCTCTGGCAACCTACTGGATCTCAAAGCTTTGCAGTGTTGCCACATTAGGTATTTTTTATAGTTTGAAAGCATCTTTGGATGGCTAACGTCTAGATTAACCCTCGCCCGATTTTCGCTGCGCCTGAAGGTATGCAATTCCCGTTTTCTTCGCACGGTTTGCTAAATCCATGCGGTGCGTTTCGTCTGTTTTAATTTACTGTTTTAATAACGCGAAAAAATTTTCAACAGGTTTTGCTTTATTATATAACAAATATATGTATCGATATTTATGATTATTGAATAATTTTAAACGCTGTGTATCAACATAAAACAGTTTTCTTCAATATACATAATGTTGAAAGTTCCAAAGTGTAATGTTTTTATCTCATTAATATACCATTTCTTAATAAAACTAAAAGATTAAATTAAAAATTGAAGATAATAATACAACTTAATGAAATATTAAGATATTATTCCCTTCTTTAATTGTTATATAGGGCTAAAGTCTAGAACACACGAACATACATCCACAGCGTTTAAAATAACTTAATAATCATGAATATCGAAACATAGCTTTCATAAATATTTTAAAAACAAGTTAAATAATTTCTTTCCGCGTTATTAAAACAGTCAATTTAAAAAAAACGTTTTGAAAAAAAACATAGAACGACCAAAACGGGGGTTGCATATCTTTAGGCGCCGCGAAAATCGGGCGAGGGTTAATCTAGACGTTAGCCCTTTGGATTGCGCAAAGATATACAGATCTACAGATGTCACTGACTGACAGCCAGCGAAATAGTATACAGATGGTTAAACGTTTTAGAATTTTTGTTTCATATTTACTCCTAAATGTATGCAATTTGTGCTGCAATAGCTTTGCATTAGTGTTACCATTGTTTAATAAATCATTTTAAATGTTAAACGGCTACCCTTTAAAATTACTGATCCGGTAGCTCTTGTCATAAATACCTCCCAATTCGACCAAAGCGCTTCAAACTTGTAATATTCTAGCTTATATTGTAAACCATTCGTTATAGTTTGGATCTATTTATATAGGGGACCACTCAAAGCCGGTGGCCGAAATTAATGGTTAAGCAACTTATAATTTGAGAGGTCGCTCAATCTCGCTCGCTAAGCAAAACAACCCCTGTTTGCTTATTTTACCGCGCGCGATGCAAACCCAACATCGCAACGCGTTGGCCTCATTTTCAATCTCGTGAGGCCGCCGCCACGAGGCCACGTGAATGTCATGCCGATGGTTGCAATCTTTTACACTTTCCAGTTGCCTTTTAGGTGCCTGCATGTTTTTTTATTGTTTGTGCCGCACTAGGGCATCCTTCTCGCGGTTCAATTCACGCTTGTCAACGCGGTTTCGCCCTCCGTGCGTGGGTGCGCTCAATCTTTTCCCAAGATGTGTTTGGCTCGATGGTTCGAAAACGAAAGGAATTGCACAACGCGCAAACCGGCAAGGACGTTCGTGGCTTGGAGCGAACCATCCAAAGGACGAACATGACTGTAGCAACCGGAGGGGGGGGGGGGGGAGAGGGAACGGGTGTTCATTTTCTGCACGTTCGCTTCCCGTTTTGTGCACATGTTTTCAAAGCCCAGCTGCTGCACACAATACGTCTGTGCTGCGTGTCTGTGTGGGAAAAGTGGTGAGAAAAAGCAACCCTTGTTTGTAGGGTTTGTGAAGAAAAAGTGAGAGAGCAAGCATTATCGCAGCCGCAGTGTTAGTGTCACTGACAGACGGTACCAATTTTAGTAGCACGCTGCATCGCCCAGTGCAGCCAGCAGCAGGCTACATTAAAGTATCATTTCCCAACCTCCCACCCACACACTGGCAGCTGAAGATGGAAAAAAATGGAAAACAGGGAGGCATTTTGTTACCCACTCACACCCGATCGTAACAACATCCTTCAAAAACCGCGCCACTAAATTACGAGGCGTTAAATTACACATGTTGCAGGCTGCTTCGCACACACATACCCGGAGTCACTCGAACCATTCCTTTTCCTCCCTCTCCCGTGCACCCCGTTACCCGCTTGGCACTTTTCCTGGTTTTTGATTTGATTATTTGTTTCCCTTTTCCCGTTTTTCCCAGAGGCAACAGTTGGGATTTTTCGGGGGCACTCGTCCCGCTTCGTGTGATTTTGTGTGGAGCATAATTTCAATCCTTCATTCGTTTAGCGTCTACTGACACACACACACACACACACTCGCTCACACGTAGCAGAATATTTCCCCCGAAGGTGTGTGTGTGTGTGTGGGCCAGATTAGACTTGCAGAGTCGGGGCAAGGATGCGTACCTCTGCGCCGCTACCAGCGCAACAAATATTCATTATGTTAATCAAGAGGTAGAAACCGCAACATTATCATCGCCCCATCACACACCGTGCGCTTATGAATGGGCCGTGGTGATGGTGCTGGGCGGACGGGGTGGGGGCGCGGGTTTTGCCGGTTTTGGGGGTGAAATTTTCGTGGAAAATCAAGGCGAAGAGCGCCCGAAGGGCGCCACAGCAAAAAAAAAAAAAAAAAGATAACCTACACACCGACGCCGGGGAACGAATTTAACGAACTTTACCGTGTCTCTATTGTTAAACGCCGTGAAAGGCGGCCGGCGGAAACAAAATTATAATCCACCTACCACCAACTTCTCCCCGTCCCGTGCCTGTATCCCTCATTCGCATATTGGCACTTCATTCCGATTTTGTGCAATGCTCGGTTTTCTGGCAGCAGGCAGTGGAGAATTTGAAACCATGTTGAAGAAGAATAGCGTCTCAACGAACGAAGAATTTAAAAGACAGTGGCAATAATCGGGTTGTACTCTAGGTTTGCGCGACCGAAAGAGATAGAGATGGAGAGAGAGACAGAGAGAGAGAGAGAGAGAGCAGTGGAAAAGCGAGAATAGAAGGGAGGAAAAGTTTGCGCTCAAGATTTTCCACTTATTTGCCTCAACCAGCGGTGCTGCCCTGCACACAGCGGCGGAAAAAAAGAAAAGCGACTGGAGACCCCTTCGTTTCTCTCCATGCGCTTGCCTTCTCTTTCTCCCCCCGTCTCAAAGCCACCGCTTGCCGCATATTACAGGATAAATAATAATATTTGTTGCAAGACTCAGCCTTCTTTTTCCCCTTTTTTTCCTTTGTCTTTCTCATCATGCACATACTTCACGTGCTTTCTGGGGCACGATCCCATTACCTTCTAAGGGGTAGTCCATCAAGTACGTAACGCTCTTAGAAGAAGGAATGGCAAAAAGGTTTTTTTTGTGCCTTTAACATTTCAAAATATTTTTAAAAACAAAACATGAACCATATTGTGAACGTTTAGTTGTTTGTTTAAAAAAAACACTTAATTTAAAAATAGGTAACGACTAATTGTTTTTTGTACATTTAAGATTTTTTTATGTGAAACAAAGCGGTAAGGGATTAAGCGGTTATAGTTTCCGTAATGGTAGGTAGGTAGTTGAAAAATCCTAGGTAGGTAGTTAGGTAGTTGAAAAATCCTAATTTCATCGTTACGTACTTGATGGAAGGCCCCTATGGTATGAAAATTTCCTTCGCAATGCTACAGCGCTATTGTTGCCGGGGGCCATTCAATCGCTCTTTGAATTCATTTATCTTCGAACGGAAAGGAGAAAGGTTGTGCACGACAGAAAAAAAAAGATAGACAAGGCAAGACAGGAAAAGGGAAAGGCGTTTGCATCCGCAAGTGCCATATTTGCTTACAGGCTGTTCCTCAACGCTTCCTCTTGTGCTTTCCCGATGATTTTGTAACATTCTGTCGTTCGTTACAAATTTTGTCTGGTTCTTTTTCGCTCTGCCACACCGCTCGTATGCTTTTCGTTTCATCTCTGCTAGGGAGGTGCTCGTCTAGGACGAATGACGTAAAACTTTCATTGAAGCTTGTTCGCTTCCCCCATCGTTTACCACCGTCTGCCTGAACGAGCTGCAACTCAAAAGCTTCATATTTTTGTTGCTTCCTTTAAAAGCCCAGAAATAAAGCCTCATCGTGCACTGCATCTAAATGAAACGGGTAGGAACGATACAGAAAACTATTTTCTTAAACTCTTTCTTCTCAGTATTCAGCTTCGAGCTTGTCTACAAAACCTCTCCTCCTTTGCACTCAATAGAAAACAGGTTGAAAGTATTCCGGAACGCGCCAACCGCTGACGCACAGTCGGCCAAGCTGCTGCAAATATCTTACAGAAGCCACACTTTGCATCGCAATTGTGTTTTTGCGGATGCAGTGGGAAAAGTTTTGCACAGCGAAAATATCGGTGCCGAAACGCGGCAGCGAAAGATCAAACGATTTACCGTCTGATACTCTCGCTTTCACCGCTCCACTCGTGCTGAATTGCTTTCCTTATTGCTTTGTTTTGGATGAGATTAAGATGAAGCGCACGCTACTCCACCGGCTCCCGGCACTATGCGGCAATGGTCGCTCTAATTCGAAAGAATTTCCTCCCGGCCACACATATCTGGAGAAGCCTTAGCAAGAGATTAAGTGCGTTTGTGTGTACTTGTGTGTGATAGAGAGAGAGAAAGACGGATTGCTGCTTCACCTTTGCCCTCTTCCTCGATCCATCGCAGCGTTTCTCAAAGGCTAACAAGCTCATTAAAGGTTCGTCGCTTGGTGTCCCCCACAGGCGGAGCGGGCACACGCTAATTAATTCAATTAATTAACGTCAAGCGCAGTGGCAAAGCGTACGGTACACTGCTGTACCGAGCGGCCGGAAAGGAAAGCGCACTCACTGATACTCCTTGCTTCTCTTCCCCCTTCCCCCCCCCCCACGTCCCTCCGCCAGCAAAGAATCATCGGTTGAGTGTGGGAGGGGGCGGTCAGCTGCACCAAGATCTTTAGCGACTTTAATGGAGGAAAATGCAGGGAAAATGGGAGAAAGTAATTTTCTCTGGGGGCTATTGGCGTTTTAATATGTTTCAAAAAAAAAAATTCTAACAACACATAAGCGTGTAACTAGACGCTTCATAAAAAAAGCCGTATCCTGGTCACGGCATCAACACGCTTTAAGTTCCTGGATGTTCTGGTATTCATAATTAACAGAAGAAAAAAATTTGACAGTCAAACTTTGTGATGGGAAAGTTACATTTTTTTTCGAAACGGAACGGAACCAGTTCCATTGCGGAAGAGTATGGAACGAACCTAGTAGATTCGTTCGTGCTACTTCAGCTGGAAAGTAGAAACATTATTTTTCAGACCTCATTGTGTACAATTTTTATCAAAAAGCAAATGAATCTCAGATTAGTACATTCTATTATTTTTATTTGCTTTTAATATATTTAAAATAACAAGCAATATGGCCGTCACTTCTGAAAAAAAAAATAATTAAAATATCCAAACTCCATGTTTTTTTTTATTCAAGAGAACATCTTTTGCATAAGTTTTGCGGCTAATTAGCATGATAACGCATAAATAGAACGAAATTGTTGATAATAAGAGAAGAAAAACGTCCACTTTTAAGTGCAAACTTCGAATTGTATGTCCCAATCACGCTTCAAAATTAGATGGCCATTTCCCAAGGGAGGCAACGCTCATTAGAATTGTCATATGTGCTCCTAAAAAGGTAAATAATATGATCGAGAGTGTGAAAAAGGATAGAGTTCACGTTAAATGTTTGCTTAGTTTCGAGTAACAAGATGTAGGTGCAAAAAACCTACCTTCTAATATTATTTGAACCTAGGTTCGACCGTTTCTTTGGTAGAACGAAATGAACCCAGTAGTTTCGCAACGAAATTCCCGTCACTAGACCAAAACGCATACTTATTAGGTTGATTCTATAGCACGGGAAGGGCAGCAGCCAAACAACGCCACTACCGAGTACTAGACCCGCTGTATATTTAATTGAACCAAGGCCAAAACAAGCCGGCAAGCAGTTTGAGTGCGGAAAGTGCTTGTCGGAACGCAACGCAAACAATTTCCTGTCGAAAAAGAAAACAGGAAGCAATAGTGGAAGTACGTACACACCTTGCCACGGTCGGTTCCGTTCCGTTTTCTATTAATTATCATTAAACCGGGCTCGCAGAACCTGAAGCAGAGAGAGAGAGAGAGAGAGGAAAGTGTCCTTCACTCGCACTTTTGTTTTTTGTTATTTACCTTACCAGTGCTGCAATCTAATCTCCGTCCTTGTTTTCTTGTCCCTCCCCTCTCACCAAACCGAACAGAAACACCATCAATCAGCAAGGTTCGACCGTTGATAACGCCCGCAAGCCTGCAGATCAGTTCGCGGGGCCGCGTCGTCTTCAGCATCGTGCCGGCGCCACAGCAGCAGCACCAGGAGGTGGGACAGGACGCGGACGGGCCGGCGGAACCGTTCCTATCGCCCGAGTACATCAACTCACTCGGCAAGAACGTGCAGTTTAGCGAGTCGGACGTTGAAAAGGTAGGCACCTGTTGCATAACAGCAAACCAAGCTCAAGCAAGCGTGCTGAATGTTCCGCTGGTAATGCATTTTGTGGAAAGCCTGCTGGGTGGGGGAGGAAAACGGGGGACGAGTTTGCAGCAGGACGACGCCACGCCAAATGCTGTTAGGCTGATTGTTTTGCTGCGGTAGCAACGGTGCACCTTCCCGCTGTTCCCCAAGCCGGGACAATAAAAATAATTGCATTTCAATTCAATTCGTCGCCGGCCCGGGAAAGTGCCGTTTTCAGCAGTGCGCACGTTTTTCTCTCGGGTGTTTTTTTTTTTTGTTGGTGGTGTTGTATTTTTTATTTTTCATTTTCGGAACCACCGCCGACCGTTGAACATCAGTTGTCAGTGTTTGACAGGCCAAAAAAAGTGTCCAATCATGTCCGTCATCATCATCGTCACCGTTCCCTGGCTACGACCACACCGCTACACACCATGCCGGAGTACGTCAGAAATAGTAATAGACATTCGATTAAAAACCATCCATTCGATTCCAGCCCGCTTCGCCATTTATTTCGCCATTGTGACACACCCGTCCGGCCGATCGGCTAATTTGACATGATTTGACATAAGACCTGTCAAAAACGCTCGACCGAGTGGATGCAGAGTGAGCGGGCGAGCGAGCGAGAGAGAGAGAGAGAGAGAGAGTCCGTTCCCTGCCCAATAAACCCAATCATCCCTTAATCGAGTTTTTAAGCGGACTTTTGGAATTTTTATCGTCAAAAATCATTCACTCTTCCTACCTCTTCCTCTCTCTTCCACTCACGCTTTCTATCTCTCTTTACTCTTTGTACCCCGATGTTCCGTAGATGTGGATTTACTCGCTCGGTGTGACACTGCAGCGCACTGTATCATCGTTCGCCGTCAACCACCAGCAGCAGCAGCAGCAGCAGCGGCAGCACCAGCACGAGTACGACGTCCACCACCTGCGGACAGAGGACGCACCGCTCACACCGCTCGATCACGTTGTGCTGGCGATGTGCGAGGCGAACCTTTACCAGCGCGCCAGCCTGATGTTTCTGCTCGATGTAAGTCAATCATTTTTGTTAATTATTTGCGCAATTTGGATCAATTAATCAATCACGCCGGCTAATGGAGCTCGCTCGCTGCTCCGGGGGGCCAAACCGCGTCCCTGGTAATATGCCGCATCAAATATTTGGCATCGAATGTTCCCAGACGCAGGCCCAACTAATAACATTCCGACATTTTGTACAACCCGAACTCGCAAAGTATTGCCCGAAACCCCGACTCGCCTCGGAGTGCTCCAAGTGCAGGAACGCCCGCCCGCCATTTTGTGTGCTCGTATCATCGGAACCATCGCCGGGAAATTCTTTGCCCGCACCGAGCAGCTTGCCTCGATTGCAGATAACTTCCTCCGCCATTCGGTGCGTTGCAATAATGTTGCATTGGGGGCGATGGGAGGTACTAGGAATGTGGTACGTTAAAATGGCGCAAGCTAACTCATGCCCGGAGGTGGAGGGGTTGAGCGGGAATTGGGAGTATGTTTGGACAGTGAAAAATAAGGGCGGGGGCTCTTGCGAAACGTCGCTTTGCAAATGAGAAGATGCTTTTACCGTGTGTTTGATGAGTGGCGCTGATGGAAAGGGTTCACTTCCGGCGCTGCAGCGCCGTGTTTTAAGATGCGCCCATACCTCCAGAGTTTGTACAGGGGGTTTCGCCTCCATTTCAGAGGTTAGGCGAATGTTTTCAGCGTTACGTAAAATGTAATTTTGTTAAGATGGGATATGCCGTCTACAAACCCGAAAAGCAGTTTGCTTCCAATTTTGCGATAGACGGCCAGGCCGTATTGCTAGCCTCAAAGGATTATGTTTGTCAAAAATGTCAAAATATTAATTTAATCCAAGGTTTATGTACTTACCACGTGAATGTTTGTCGCTTTCACCTGGCGAAATGTTTAAGTATTGCTATATAAAATCGGTAAAAGTTTTCAGCACCCTCACCAGCAAGTTTTCAGCACCCTCAGCAAATTTTGCACCAGAACTTCTAGAAGTGTTATGTCAAGTTGGGAAATGTCAATTTGCTCTGAACGCCGACTTCACCTACTAAATGTAAACACCTTGAGTTCAATCTAAAATTTCAATGCAGGCAAATTGTTGTGCACTGCTCATGCAAAAGCACACTATGTAAATATTTTCATAACTGTTCCTAATAATTAAAAGCTAAATAATAATTAAAAAAGGCTATATTGAAAAAGAACATTTTTGCTTCATTATTGTGGACGCATTTATTTATTGCCTTCAAGGTACGATATTGGATATTGGAATCGTGATATTGGTGTACAAGCAAAGCAGAAGCAGCCAAGAATTGTTCACGGCAAAATAAAGTTCATTCAACCTTGTACTACATTTTGAATTGGTTAGATATTTTTTTAATATTTCATTATTATTTAAAAGCTTATTTGTTCAGTGTTAAGGCTCTCATAACAAATAAACAAAGCACAAAAGTGCCCTTGGCAGCCCTGGCTAGCGATGGTTTTGAAGCAAAATGAGAAAATAATTTTATATCCGTTATTAAATATCATAATAAAAACTTAAAGGGATTATTAATTATGTTACAAGGAATTTATCTAGCTAGCTTTTTTTCTATAAGTATGAAAAATAAAATATTAACACTGACGTTTGAATTCATGAAAACCCTCGTTTCACACCTTCAACCTCCGATTACGTCAGTTTTAACGACCCCACCCCAAAACAACAACTTTGTTCGTATCGTCGGCCAAAAATAAAAAAAATTGCTTTCATTTCGAAATCAAAATTATTGTTTAGGATAAACTTGAAGCCACCATGCAATTAAATGGCGATGAAACAAAATTGACAACTCTAGTGGTTTCTGTCACATGGAGTCTAGCAACCCCTGTAATTTTGAAATGCATGCTATCGACGGTTAAAGAAAGCACTAAAGTTAAGCGAACCGGCCGAGCTGTGTGTTATTGCAGGGTAAACTAATTAATTTTTGTGAAGTAAGGGGGGGGGTGCGCGGATTGGAGTGTTTAAAAATAGCACTAAACACTCAGGTTTGAATCATGCGGCCAGCGAAAGCTTCCCGAAAATGGCCGGGCGCGGGCTCGCACCGGTGGGTTAATTTGCCTGTTCGTTGGATTTCATTAAACATTACTCTACCCCACTGCCAGGTGGGTGGGTGGAAAATGAGCTTCCTTTTTTATATCTTACCCTTTTCCGCTCTTCTTTCTACCCGGTGGGAGAACAAGGAATCCTGTGTTGTGTTCATATGCCACGTCAAGGACTGTGCAGCTACGTTTTCCATAATTATAACGATAGCACGCTACGAAAAAAAATCATAGAAAACCATAGGATCTATGATTGCTCTCTTTCACTCGTCTTCTGAACTTCCACCAGTCCTCTTCATCTCAATGCACTTTTCATCAGAAATATTAAAACGATTTCGTTTCGTTACACCAAACGAACGGTTCTCACATACCGCACAGGAAGGAAAAGGCTCGGGTGTGTACATTTTCAAAATTAGCCTGTATCGTGCAGCGCAAATCGCTTCAAACATTTCATTTCGCCAATTTTCGCTCTCCATCCTTCTCTGTGTATGTGTGTGTGTTTTTTTTTCGAAATTGTACGCATTACAAACACTACGCCAACACGGCAGAAGCAGTAAAGAACAATAAGTACCGCTTGATGAATCAAATGGATGCTTTTGTCAATGCACTCGGCCGTTAATTAAAAACTTTAATTTAGTTTCTCGCACTCGCTCGCCGAGCATTTCGCCGGCAGTAATTGACGGGTGGTGCCGGGTGGGTTCGCCAGTGTTGGCACAATGCAGGAGAAAAAACCCGCCATGATACGGCGCAGCAGCGAAAAGCTAGAATTTCCATCCGCTAACAATGCGCTTGGTGGTGGGATTTTCGGGACACCATTTCGGATGGCTAGCGGTGGGTGGGGGTTGGGGGTGGGGTGTGAGGATGTAACGCGAAGGAACGGGAACAGTTTTCATCAAATGTGTTCCCAGCTTCCATTGCGATTGTTCGAATTCGGCTCCCGCGAGCTTTTTCTACATTTCTATTGCAAAAATGCATGCCTAGCCTCGGGCAGTGATGGCGAACAATATTTGTCAGCGTTTTACTTTTATGCGAACATAGAGAAGACAAAAAAGCCACCACGAGCAAAACATTGCATAGAATAGAATAGAATTGACAGCTTGTCAGTTGCTTTATTTTATTTTATAATTCCAGTGCAAAAATTGTTGTGTAAAAAGGAGACCTGATTCATTAACACTGTTAATATATCAGTTTAAATCACAAATTTACCACATGAAATCACAAAATGTGTCTTTAGGAGATATTTAATCTACGAAAACAATAACTTTTCTGCCAGTCACATAACATCACAACTGTAACACATGGCATCACAAAGTTTCCCTGTTTAACTTGTACCTTCTACATTTGGAATCATTTTAAATTTCTAACCTAGTCCCCAACTATTCGCTGTTGTCAAGTAAATCTCTACACAAAAAAAAAGAATATCTGAAAGGAAACGTTTTCGTCCAAAAACGTAGTAAAAGTAAAAGTAAATAAACATTGAATCCTCATATCCTCCTCATATCGTGTTGTTGTTTTATGTTGCCAGTGGAGTAAAAAAGGACGCTCGGGTATCATACGGCATCGCCCCAAACTGAACCCGCCTAGCGGATTTATAAAGTGTAGTAACGTACCGAAAATCGTTACCAATCATTGAAAGCTGGGCAAGCATTTTCCGATTTTTTCGATATTCTCTCTCTGTAGACCCAATCGACAGGCTTTCCTATTTCGAAC
The DNA here is from genome assembly GCA_000349105.1 of Anopheles epiroticus. NCBI lineage: Eukaryota > Metazoa > Arthropoda > Insecta > Diptera > Culicidae > Anopheles > Anopheles epiroticus. Next base: position 121,362 of record KB671628.1, read on the forward strand.
ACAGAAGAAAAAAAACTAAAACTAAATTTTATACGCACTAACCCCGTTTGGGGGAAAAAAACAGAAACTTTCACAATGCAGGGTTTATCGCTCGGGGGTTTTTGAATGCTTCCAAAAGATGGCACTAAAAGGGATGGCTATGACTTTGACTTGCTGATCTTCTCAGAAGTTGTTAATTAATTTTTGTGATTTTGCATAAAACTGAATAAAAGTACAAATATTCAAATTGTTTGTCTGTAATTATTTTTTCATTTAAATATGCAGATTAAATATTTGAAATAAACGCTAAACAATCATGCTCTCCTGCACTCAAGTATCCAAGTTATTAAATAAAATCATGCAGAAAATAATAGAAAAGATATTGGTTTAAACATTTAAATAGTTTTAATTTATATTACATTTCATAGAATCTAAATATGTGATACACAAAATCAAACATATGGTTTCATAAAGGCATCCTAAAGAAGAAAATCAAAAGTGTCAATTAACTAATTAAACATAAAAAATGGATGATAAAAATAAGACATCCAAAGTTATAGAAAAAAATAATGAAAAATTGAGAGCAGCAGTGGAAAAATTACGATAAATCATTGAAAACCCTACATAAGCCTATTTTTTTGCTCCAAAAGTTTGCGTTCCGAAACGAGTACGTTAATGCACTACTGACGTTTGTGTGTGTGTGTGTGTGTGTGTCTGTGTAAATTTTTGGCACATTTTTCCGACACCAGAGCGTGTAATGTGGAGAGCGGCATGCAGCGAGAGCGATTGCATACATGCAGGCGGCTTTAGACAGCTGCCATTGTTGTTCCCATGTGATAAGATTCATTCGCAAAAATTCGCCCTCACCACACTGTGGGCGCTTTATCGATGCAAAAGCCAGCGCTCTGCTGCCGGCCCATGTTCAATAAGAAAAAGTGGAGGGAGTGGGTTGATCCCACACGGCGGAAACAAAAGCGCTCACAAGTGCGCAAAACAAAGGATGAGAAATTTGTGAATTTGGTTCTACATCCGGCCCTTTCGGATCGCTCTCATGCTGGCATACCTGAACGGGTGGGTGTTGTGAAAATGGAAAATTGATTCATACATTTCGGCCGGTTTCGATTTCCGCTTCGTGCGGGGTAGGTTTGGTTTGGCCAGTGTCCAAGCAAAAAGAAAACGTGTAGAACGGGGATCGCATGTTATTTTCTTCTTTCGGGGGAAAAAAATGGATCACTAATACTCCGAAAGACCCGCCCACCCACTCCACAGCGCCCACGTCCAAGCACGTATCGGAAAATCATTTTCCACTTCATAAGGTTTCACTTTTCACTTTGCGCTCCTGTGTGCTGCAGGCAAGTGTGCGGTGTGGTCTGCGGTTTATTCTCTAAGCCACACCCACACCCGCAGCCTCTCTCACGCCTTTTGACACCGTGCACCGTACGCTGGCACACGCTCACACTGTTGCTGATTTATTGTTTCCCATGGCTTCTAAGTTTGCGCCTCATTGGGTCCGGACCAGTTTGCTTCGTCGGATGTCAAATAGCCCGGGCGAACCTTGTGAAGTGGATCGCTTTTCCATCGCAATCGACCGGCTGTGCCGCCCCACCCCCACTAAAACCCCTTTTTTAGCTGGACACCCTTGACTCTCTCCCACCCTCTCCCCCCCCTCTCCTTCCTCCCATTCTGTTGCCTTCTGTCGGAAAGGAGAGAACCTGAAGCGCACGCTACGAGACGGAGGGCAAGGCTAGTTAAGCGGAAGTGCAGTGAGTGAAGCCGAGCCGAGAAGTGGTGGTCCGTGGTTAGTTTGAAATATAATAAATAACTTCCAATTGAATGGGAGGTGTGTTTCTGTGCACGAAAAATGGTCCACCGACGTTCCTCTTTCCCTCCCTGCCAATACCATCAGTGCACCAACGTCGAGAAGAAGGAGGGGAAGGAAAAGGTGTGGGAAAGCGTTTTGCAATCGTTGCACACTGGGCCGTTGCAGACTTTGGGGGAAAGGATAAAAAATTGAGGGACTTTTTTAAACATTACAGTCGCGTATTAGGGTAGCAAAGTTTTCAATTACACCACCAGGGGGCGTTGTACGAAACATTGTATATTGTACACAGCCATTACTGTTTTTAGTGTTTTTTTTTTCAAAGTGTTTTATATCAATGCTAAATTCACTCGAGTGCTTCGGAATGGATGAAAATATCGGCAGTATGAGATACGTACACTAGTTTTAGCATTTTAATAAGAAATCTAGCAGGTTTTTACAAGCCTTGCGGCCATTTGCAAAAAAACAAAAATCTTTAGAAAGTTCAGGAAAACCTACAGTGCCAAACTAGAACACAAAAAATATTCATTTATAGTAAACTGATTTCTTGTAAGCAAACAAAATTGTATGGAAAATTTTACCACCTAGAAATTCAATAGTGCTAAATTGATCCCTCCGTTGTCAATTTTATAAAAAAAAAGTTAAATTTGAGTACGTTTCTTGATAAGGCTTAAAGTTTCATTTTATTATTTTTGATAATCCACCAGACGAATGAGATTTACGATACTAAGAAACAGCGGATGTAAAGTTGTAGTTAACGGGTGAGTTCTCTATGTGCTGTACCTGTGATTGGTAAATGCATGATTGATTTTTGAACGCTTATTTTATCGACCCACTTGCTCGCTAAAGAGAGATAATTGATACTAAGAATCGATCAATGGTACAATTAAATGTTATTGATGCATATCCTTTTTCCGTTGTACGTTTTCGGAAGTATGTACGTAGCATAAAAACTTCCCTCATAGTGAGGTTTTCCTATCACGAATGAATCGCTGGAAATGGATAAAATTCCGCTGGTCAAAAGGTTATGCTCGTAGGCCTTCTACAGCGACGTTGTTCAAATCCCACTCGGGCGTCGGACAAATCCATCTGGTTGTTGTTCATCTTGTGAACATCTTGGTTATTGTTATACCAAAGAGGGAAAATTGATTGTGGGAAATACATACGAGAGGGGGGAGGGTTCAACGCTCGATTTTTTTTCCATAGTTCAAACATTGAACATGTTTGGTACAGAAGCCATTTTTAATTAAAAAATTAATTAATTTAATTAAAATTATAATCTAGAATTTATATTAAAAAAAAATTACGTTTATTTTCACATTTGAACCACTTTGGCTACGTCGTTCTCGGAAACCAGAAGTTATATTCTCAATTTAATTGTTGTGTGTAGTACAGCTCTGTAACGTAATTATATTATTACAAACTCCAGTTTTTTTTTTGCATTTCATCCCTCCAAAATTCCCACTGTACGTTATTGAGATACCAGTTCACCTCACAGTAACGTCGTTAATCCCTCTTTGCAACACCAGGCACGAAGCAAGTGGGAGGAGTAGAGGACGAAACATTTCAACACTTCCACAATGCCACTTGTAATGCTAGTTGTAGGTGAAAAACTCTATCTGGTTAAACGAAAAGGCGCCAATAGAAGCGTGCTTCTCTGTTTTAGTTATTCCATCGGTATCGTCTCGTAATAGGTTATGTTTTTTTCCCCTCAATTCTTTTCTGTCCAACGAGCATGAACGTTTGCAGAAGGAGCGGGCGTGTGACTGTATGTTTCACTTTAAATGATGCTTCAGTTTGCTTCATTTCTTATACGACCGACATGCGGGCTGTGGCACGGCTGATTTAGCAGAGATCAACGTCATCATCTAGAGCATTTACAAAAAAAATAACTTACACACGCAAGCACACACACACACATACGGTGCATCCTCCAAAAAACATGAAAATGCTATAAACCCAAACCGAACCGAGATCCGCCCGCTTTCCCAACGCGCCGCGTCTTTAACCCGGGCAAGAATTATGTCTGCCCAAGTTGGACCTTCGAACCGGATCAACTTATTGTCTCGCTTTGTCAACGCGTTTGCCGGACCCTCCGGACAGGTTCCAGGGAAGAAAAAAGGAGAAAGAAAGAAAATGGAAAGTTGCTGACAAAAGCGACATAATATGTGTGGAGCGTGGTAAAAGAGAATCACATTAAAAACATTTAATTTGCTTCGTTCGCTTGGCCCGTTACCGGCTCCTTTTTGCGAGACTCCTCGCAACAGCTGCGGACAGGCCACTCGTGACAAATAGATGGCACGGACTGGTTGGGTTTTGGTAAAAGGAGGAGGAGGGGGTGGCGTGTGTTGGGGATGGAGGCGACTTTCCCAATGAAATTGATGGCCTGTGTGGATGGACCCACCGGGTGGCAGTAGACCATGAACGGTGTGCGGTCTCACACCCAACAAAACCAGCAAAAAAAAAGGACTTGAAGCTAAGTTTCCATTCATCTTCCACGCAAAGGGGTTGTGTGACTCCTCGTTTTAAATAGCAATCGTACAAAATCGTGCTAAAAAGCAATACTATTTCCCTGCCCGTCCAAGCGTACAGCGATGAAGGAGTGCGGTTGAGTGGGTCGGACTTCTTAGGCTTCAACTTGTTGCCAACACCCGGCAGTACTAAGGTCTTCTGCAGTAGCCGTTTTGTTTCAGTTGCCGCACCTCCACATCGGACACACTGCGTCGGCCGGCAGAAGGTAATAGCTGTCAAATTTTCTGTGCAAAATGTGACAGCCAAACTGCTGGAAGAGGGCGAGAAATGCGGGCGCTCTCTTGCTGACACTTTCTTCCCCAGCAAACTTTTTGTTCGGCTGCTGCGGGACAGTTTGAAGTGGAGCTCCGGTACCGGCGCCCCATCGTTCGTGTTGTGATTAATGATCGGAAAATGCAAATCACAACCCGCCTCTCTGCTCTCGTGAAGGGAGGGGGGGACCCCTTTCTTATTCCGTTCTGTTTCAAGCAATAGGACAAGAGTTGTTTCTCCTCCCGGACGTGTCACCAATCCCTCTGTGCTAATAGTAAAACGATCATCCTTTAATCTAATCCTCGGCGGTGCGCAACAGGAGAAAAACGGCACGAAAAGCTTTAGAAAGCCGGTGGGAAAGAGTCAGAGTTATTGCTTGGCGTCATCTGTTCATCTTTTTTTTTTTGTCGGGTAGAAGGAGAGGTGGGAGACGGGACCCAACAATAACACAAAGGACGAGAGAAAAAAAAGGGAAGAGGATGATTTCTGTCAAGGCACGTCTGCGATGCGACTCTCCTACGCCTGGCGGGGGGTTTCTTCGTACGCCCATCGTCCCTCCTAACACAAACGATGGTTTGTGGAATGTTTACTTCGCTTTTCTTATCCCTTTCATTTTGCAACGTGACTCCTACCACATTTTTACCGCAGGCGAAACTGCTTACATATAGCCGTCGTTGGCTTTTTTTTCCTCTCCATTTATTGGATTAGTGTGCTATTTTTGGTGCACCCACCCTTACCAACCCGAGTCGGCCGCAGAGTCTATTAGGATTGGGTTTTCGGGCTAGCAAATAACTTACGCCCTACCCAGTGTCGTCATGCTTGTTTGCGCTACCCGTCTGCTCCCTAACTAAGCTGCTGCTGAGCAGGTTTCACTCCATTAAACAAAGAAGGTGTTGTTCTGGATCCAGCTTAAACATCTCTATTTCTGTTGAGAATCGAATCATCTCGCACTGAAACGAGCTCTTAAAAGCTCAATCGTCTGTAAGGATAGGAAATACATCTTCCAACGCACTGTACACGTCACCTTGGGCTTGTTCCAGCGCCGTCACGATACGTTCCTCCGTCAGGCGTTCGTAGTCGCTCTCCTCGCCAACGGAAACGAACCCGCACAGTTCAAGGAAGGCAGCGTTAAACGAGCACGCTGCCTTATTAACGCACTGGGTCACGCGCGGAAAGACGAAGGCCCGCAGCTCGACGCCTTCCCGCAGGTCGGTCCAGCTCCAGAAGAGGTTGTGTGCCATCTGGCGCTCTGTCAGCGTCTCTAGTAGCTGCTTCAGCCCACTGCAGACCAGCTCCAGCTCGCTGGCAGGATCTTTCACCACGAAGCAAAATCCCTTCGCTGGAAGATGGTCCGCCAAGCGGTGGAGAAATGGTACGCCACGAACGGGAATGAGTTCCTGGTGAAAACGAGAGAAGAGTATTAGAGAAACACTTGTAAACGCTTCCGGAGAGTGCGTTCCGCTTACCGCGCGCTGCACGTAGAGCTCGGCGTCGATGCGGAGCAGATGCAGATGCAGATGGTTGACGGATGCCTGCGCACCGGGGCTGTTGTACCCGATCCGGTAGCGTCGATCGGGCAGCCGGAGCAGCAGCTCAAACGCCACCCTTGCACCGACCGGCGTCAGTAGCTGCGAGTGTTGACCCATCCGATCGGGCACGACGAGCGAGTGGTACACCGTCACCGGGCTGTTGTTGATCAGGATCGAGGTGGGAAAGGGAAAACTCAACTCCAGCTGCACCTCGGCAGGATCGACGCGCGTAAAGTTGAACCGGGACGGGTCGAAGGGAGCGTCCAGCTGGAATGCTTGGGGTTGCCGCCGCTCCGTCAGTCGCTTTCGGTTCAGCTGCAAAGAGGACGGAAGGTGTGAGATTGGCTCTGTTAGGAGAAGATACTGGAGATGCGTGCTTACCAGGATGAGAAAGTTAAACTTTCCTGCAGCAACTCTCTCACGCTCGATCTGCAGATGGTAGCGAAAGCCAACGCCGGCATCGTGCCGTTCCGACCAGGACGTTTCTATCAGGCGTTGCAGCTTCGGATCAAGACCTGTTGGGGAGCTGGTTAGCTCGTATGTGGTAGGACACGCTACAGACATGGTTGAAACCACACCTAAGCCAATCTAGGTACATCTACGAAGAGATCCTGAAATAGGAAAGAACGCGTTGGACGTAAGAAATTGAGCGTTTAAGTCCAAGCCAAAAAACAAATCTTTCTCCAAAAAATGGATTTAAAGAACCCAACATGTTTTGTCAATTCCCCAAGATTGATTCCAAAGTTTTTTGCATTTGCCCTGAAAGTTCACTGTTACTTTCAAGAGTTCCTAGGATTTATTGATATTTTCTCCAGCCATAATAAATTCTGCTTATGGTGGGCGGAGCGGTCCGTATGGGATTCGATATAACCTTACGTCAGTCCTACGGCTGTTACCACTAAGAACGAATCGGCCATTTTACATTTTTTTATTACTTTTATTATTTTTTATTAATTAAAGTTCAGCCGTTGTTAAGGACTCTTCGACTGTCAACACACTATGATTCTATTATACCTTCACTCTTAAAGAATTCCAAATAGTGTTCAAAGTTCAAAAATATGAAACAAACACTACTTTTAAATAGTGATGAACCATACGACACTTTTCACGGATCGACTCGAGTTTGACCCTCAATGAATCGAGTTTGACCCGTGGGTGCAGCGAGTTCGGGTCGGGTGAATCTAGGTTCAGGTCGACCCGAACTCACTTCGGGTCACGGCCGGGCCGAAATGCTAGTTCAAACGAACCTGAAATACTTGAAGCAGGCGCATAGAAATGTACAGGAAGTGTTAAACAGAGCTTAGTAAAGTGTTACTTTATATTTTTCTGATTTTTGTATCAAGAATTTTCTACATCTCATAAAATTAATAATTGTCTCGCTTTGTCCTTCAAACATTATATTCTTAAAAATTCACGAATCCTTTTTGTCGTTGCTCGCCAAACATTCAGATTCAAGATCTCTTTTAATGCAGATTCGTAAGGGATGAAGGATAGACCTTTTTTAGTTGTGTAAAATATTTTTGGTATAAAAAAGTTCCAGAAAGCCATGACTGTAATGAATCTGTAAGCAAAACCCAACAACCCACCTAAATCACCCGTCCTACGCATTATTTTGCATTTCAGATCATATCGGACTACTGCAAGAACCATCATCTATACAAGCCGTTCTCCCACATGCTGATCGACCTGTACCGCGAGGTGGTGTCTTCGACGGCCGGCGAACCGCCCACCCAGCAACAGCGGCCCTCCCCGATCGGGCAGCCTCCGGAGTTGAAAATCAAACGTTCGGTCGAGTCGTTCGAAGAGCAAAAGTAAGCGTCCACCTAGCTCGCTTTCTCCCTCGCCTTCATTCTTTACCTCGATCCATAGTAAACCTTCGCTTCTTTGCTCTCCACAGAAGCGATACTGATTCGGGCCGCTCGTCCGACCATGGTGAGTTGCTGGAGGTACATCGGAAGAAGGAACCAGCAGGCACACGGGTGAACGCTCCCTCCCAGCAGCAGCAGCAGCAGCAGCAGCAAGGCTATGGGCCGATCGTGTCCTCCTGTGAGGACTACCAGGAGTACGGCAAGTCCACCGCAGCGACGCTGCTGAAGGTGAAGCGACCACCGACGGCGACCAATCCGGCCGAGCAGAGGTTCTGCTCGCTGCCGAGACCCTACGACAGGCATCAGCAGCAGCAGCCCGGTACGCTGGTACCCGAACCCTACCCGAACTATCACACCATATCCTACTCGAAGACGGCCGTGGCGCGGGACAACGCTGAGCAGATGGGGACGGACCTGCAACTGCAGCAGCAGCAGCAGCAGCAGCACCATCATCAACAGGGCGTTACCGTACGGCGACGGCACAATGCGGAGGTGCTGGCGGCACGCCGACGCGCCGACTACCGGCGCAGCACAATCGACGTGACGATGGTGGAGGTGAAGATGGCCGAAGCGGCCGCCAAGCAGCAGCAGCAGCAGCGGGGTGTACACCATCTTCTGCATCAACCGGCCACCAGCTACTTTGCCGGGGCGGGTCGTCTAATGCCCTCCAAGTCTATCAACCATCTGGCGAGTCTTGCCGGTGGCGGTGACGGCTGTGATGTTCCTCCACCGCTCGACCAGTACAGCTTCAATGCCACCTCCATGCCGAGTAAGTAGACAGGGGGACGGAAGCCATGCCAGGCAGCAGCTCTTACATTCCCATGCACTTCGCAGATCTCGGCATACCGTTGACGACGGTTTCGATCGCCACGCAGACGACGAGCGGCGCGCGAAAGCAGCAGGAGGGCGGCGAACCGGAACGGGACACCGATCCGCTCGCCCCCGGGACGACGCACAAGGGACCGGAGTTCATTATCAATTCCCACTCAGCACCAAAGTCAATTGATCTCACCGACGCGAAGGTACGGTTCGGCCCTTCACCTGCCTGGCACACTCCCAAATCTAATCGTTCGCTGCATTCCCACGCTTTTAGACGCAGCACCGCAGGGTCGTCACGATTCTGCTGCTCAACGGTACCAAAGTGAACGTCACGTGCAATCCCACGACCACGCTCGCCCGTCACATCTTCGAGGCGATACTGCGGCTGGAGTGTCTCGGCGAGAACTTCTTTCTCGGGCTGTGCGCGCTCATCGGCGGCGATTTCGTCTTTCTGCCGCTCGATCTTAAAATCTACAAGGTAAGGGAAGGGGGGGGGGGAGGCGTGTGCTTTGCGCTGCCAGCGCCTTGTTCTTCTAGCTTATAGCGCTTTCCGTTTTGTACAACGCTCACAGGTGGCGCCACAGATCTGGATCAACACGTCGAAAAAGTCCACCCCGGTGGTGGAGAACGTGGTCTTCACGCTGTACGTGCGCATCAAATTTTTCCTACCCACGCTACGAGGTGTCAGGTAAGGGTGCGGAGTGGTGAAGAGAGAGAGTGCGGGGGGGGGGGGAGGGGAGGTGGAAGAAAGGGATTGTTGAAAACGTCTTTAAACGTATTTGCAGCTGTGTCGAGTCACGCCACCTGCTCTATCTACAGCTGCGCAAGAGTATCCTCGAGCGGCAGATACTGTGCGCGGAGGACGATCTGATTGCGCTCGGCGGGTTGGCGTTACAGGCCGAGATCGGCAGCTTCAAGGAGCACGTAAGTCAGCAGCAAACCACTTCCTCCCTGTCCAAAGTCTCTAAATCTTCTCCTCACATGTTTCTTCCCTTCTCATGACAGATGAAGTACAGCGAGTATTTTACCATCTCGCACTATCTGCCGGAGGAGGTGTACCGGAAGAAGCGCGAGCTCGCCCGCTACCTGCGCAACGCACACTTTCACAAGCGCGGTCTGCACCAGCGCGAGGCCGAGCACAACTTCATCCGGTACGTGCAGGAGCTGAAGGAGTACGGCCTGCACCTGTACAGTGCGTCGTGGACGACCGGCGAGGGCATGATGCTGGACGTGTACGTCGCCATCTCGCTCGCCGGCGTCGCCATCTTCGAGCGGAACGTGCGCTACCAGCCGCGCGGGGGCCAGCAGGACCAGCAGCAGCAGGAGTGCCGGAACGGCAAGAACAGCTTCATGCGCCACCTGTACGTGTTCTTCGACTGGCTCGAGATCGAGAACATCTGCTTCTCGAAGCACGCGTTCTGCGTGGTGGTGCGGCGCAGCGAAACGCTCGGCCCCAAGAGCGACAAAAATCTGGTGAAGTACAAGCTGCGGATGGACGGCAGAAAGTAAGCCCCCCCCCCCCTCCTCTTCCTCCCCGTTGTGGGCTTTTTCTCTTCTAACACTTTTCACCACGCGTTTTCATGTGCTTGTAGGAGCTACTTTGCCTTCAATCTCGCGTCGGAACATCACAAATTCTACATGAAGCTGCGCAACTCGTTCATCTCGATCAAAACGCTCGCCAGCGAGCTTAACATCCCGATCGAGCAGCCAGCGAGCGGCATGATGGCGGAAGAGGACGGCCGCAAAAAGCGGACGGTCAGTGACCAGCACCACCAACACCACCAGCTGATAGACGGTGGGGCGGGTCCCCACCCCTCGCCCACCGATCCGGCCGCGTTCGATGCGAAACACATCGAGAAGATCGACAAACCGTTCAAGACGACCGGGTTGCGGGTGCGAAACTTGAAGAAGTCGATGCTGAACGACAACCGGCTGGCGAAGCTGCGGCAACGGTTCCTGCTCAAGCGCTCCAAGTCGACGGTGGAGCCGGGCAGCGGAGGGGACAGTACGTCCGCGCTCAATCTCACGGTCGAGATCACTAACCAGCAGAACCAGAACAAGGAGAACGAAAACCCCTACCAGCCGGTGGGTGATGGTGACCACCCGGAGGCGTCGGCGACGACTCCTTCCGACGGAACGGAACCGGGCCACCAGTCAGGTGCGGGACGATCGCTCCAGACGAGCGGTGGCAGCTCCTCGTACGGTTACGACCAGTCGCAGCAACAGCAGCAGCTGATGTCACCGGAAGACTCCCCCAAGACGACGCACAGCATGAACCGCAACAAGGTGAAGATGGGCACGAAGGTGTTTGCGGCCCAGTTTCTCAACAAATCGTTCGACAACCTGGCGGCCGCAGCCACGATGCCGGGCGGGCTGAGCGCTGCCGCCTCCTTCCAGAACGTGGCGAACATTAGTCGCAGCAGCAGCGGCTTCCTGCTGCAGGAGGAGGACGAGTGCGAGACGGTGCAGGTGGGCATGCTGGCGCAACATCCGCCGACGCCCGCTGCGCAGCCCCTGATCGAGAGCAGCGTGGACGAGGTGCTGTCCGTCAAGAGCAGCATGGGCTCGGTGTATTTCATGGAGAAGATCGAGGAGCAGTCGGTCGGTGGCAGTGCGGAAACGTTGCTCTCGCCGAAAGCCTGTGTGATACGTAAGCATTTGCAGCACTATCTACTAGTGTTGGTTAAATCAGATCTTTACACTGAATCGTGCAAATTGTTCGAGATAAAAAAGAACACTTCGAATGATTCTTCGTTGAATGTTCTTATGAATGTAGGATTGCAAAAGATCTATGAACCATAACACTACCTACCGTACCCTTAACCACCCTACTCCAGCGTCTGACAAGTCCGTTTTCCTCTTGTCTCCCCCCCGTAGAATCAAGCATCCGCAGTGAAAGCTGCCAGTTCGAGCTGCCGATGACGGACGAAACCATCTCCGACACGCTGCTGGAGAAGTTCAACAACATCAGCCAGTGCAGCGGTGCGTCCAACGATCGCATCCTGTCGTCGGTGGTCATTGTGAAGGATGCGATCGTGGAGGACGCGCCACAGCGCCAGTTCCTGTCCCGCTCGCAGGAATCGATCGCCATCGCGGGCGCCGGAAAGTGGTCGCTGACCGCCCAGCCGTACGACGAGTTTGACGAGCGGTTTCCGTACGCCACGATGGGCGGGGGCGTGCGGAAGCGAAACCGGGAGCAGCACGGTGCCGCCACGCGGTACACGCTCGGGATCAGCATCGTGCAGGGCAACGACAACAACGTGTACGTGAAGGACCTCGCACCGAACGGGCCCGGCGCACGGAATGGTGTGCGGGTGGGCGATCAGGTAAGCATTTGGGCCAGGGTATATGATTGAAGGGGATTGGTGCTTGGAGACGGCCTCTCCAGACTTGTTAAACCTTTCAATTAATTCTTGCCCCAGAAGTTGATATTATCCGCTGATTAATTATCCCTCATATAACCATTTATGTGGATGTCAAATAGTGTCGTTAAAATACAAAAAAAAATCGCTTCTATAATAAACATTTACTATTAAACATTACGGCACTGATAACAAAATTTCCAAAAAGGGTCCATCAGTGCATTATGGGCCAGTTATGATTTGCCGATATAAAAAGTTTCCTGTCTCCTGCCGATATAAAAAGTTTCCTTTCCTTCTCTCGCAGATCATAGCCGTTAATGGGAAGTCACTGCTCAACCTACCGTACGCCGAGTCGCTCAACATTCTACAGCAAACGGGACGTACGGTGGAGCTCGTGCTGTCGCAAATCTTCCAACGGTCCCAGCACCAACCAGCGCCCAACGAGTCGGACCACCAGCTGCTGCTGCAGCAGCTCCAGCCACGTCCGCCACCCACCGTCACCAAGTCGAACAGTTTGTACATCAAGAACGGTAGCCGATCGGCCACCGCGACGCCCCTGCTGGACAGCGCACACAGCCAGCACATCCTACTGCCGCCCGCACCGAGCTACACGAAGCTGTGCGACGAGGGCAAACCCGGCTTCCAGCAGCAGCGAAAGCCAAACCACCACCACCAACACCAACACCAACACCAGCAACCACCGGACGACGGCGGCACCAGCCAGCGGTACACTAAAAACGTTGCCGACATTTTGCGCACACGCAACCGACTGGTGGAACGAAGTCACCAACAGCCAGCAGTTCAGCAACAGCCACCACCCGCCTACACTGGGCTAAGTCCCTCGAAAAGCATGCCCGACTTGCCGAAGGTACAGTGACAACTCTCTTAGTGATGAGAATAACCATTCTATGGTAGGAGTTCAATCAAAGTGAAAGAGTAAGCAATCTCTAAGAGTAAGCTCTCTCTCTTTAAGAGGAGGTTAGAATGGTATACTTCTTCAGTTTTTATCTCTCGTGCCTAAACCATCTCTTTGGAGAGTTGGATCACGAGGAGTGAGCTTGCTCTTTCGAAAGTTAAATCCCAAATAGTGATTTAACTCAGCGCGCCGACTAGTAACTCACTGCTCACTGAGAACGATTTGACTCACTCAAGAGATTATTGACTCTACTTACTCTTTCTAATAAAAAACTCTTTCGAGTAACTCACTCAGGAGTTTATTACCACTCGAAAGAGTTAGAACGAGTAAGTGAGTTAAATCTTAAAAGTGAATGAACTCGTCAACTAATTCCCACCTGTTCGTACGTCACACTAACCTTGTTTACCTTGCTTTTAGATCCTGCAGGCGTACAGCAAGCAATCGGCGCCCACCTTCGGTACCAGTATGGCCGCTGGTACACGGCTCGGGTCGGCCTCCGTGAAGCTCCCGGGCGGGACACTGTCCCGCAAGTACACTGGACCGACGCGCTACCCGGTAACGCCCGCGAAGGATACGTTCAAAACGACCGTCGGTCCGATCCGGACGCAACTCTCCCTCTCGAACGCTTCCGAGGATGAGCAGGTCTTCATCTGAGTAGCGTCTCGACTACCACGACGCGCACAAAACCCCCGAGAAAATAGGCTAGAGAGATAGAAACGTTAAGGGGAAGGGAAGGTAATAGAGGGAAAAGAGTAAGAGAGGAAAAGAGAGAGAGAGAATAAGAGCAAAGGAGACAAGAGAGAGAGAGAGAGAGAGAGAAAGAGAAGTGTATGTCCTCGTATCTTTCTCTATCGTATATTAATGTCGTACTTCGTTTGTTGTTGTCTTGTGTATGTGTGTTGTGCTGATTATGTGTGTGTGTGTGTTTTTTTTTCATTTGCATTTTTTCTCCTCCCACTTTCCTCTCTCTCTCTCTCTCTCCCTCTCATTTCCCTCTTTTTTCTTGCCGTGTGAGTGTGTGTGTGTGTTTGGTGTTAAAAATAGATAGCCACGGGAATTGTTGTGAAAGGAGAGAATGAGTCACGGGCACAAGAAAGGAAATTAAATAATAGAAAATGCAATAAACCAAAAGTTCGCCCCCGTACACAGCCCGCGCATAGCCCGTTGCTAGAGATATTTTGTAGCTCAAGGTGGTCTCGCACTTAGTTAGATGGACAATAGGTAACGATGACGGAATGGGGGGAGGGAGGGCAAGAGAGGAGAAACACGTGTCAAAACGAGCAGCACCACGTGGTATCATTAGCCCAAACTCGCGCATTACTTTCCACGTACGGCCTGTTAGTAGACGAGCACAAGGACGGAGAAAGGAGTAGAGTAGGTAGTGCAGTTGCGCTTTTTTCCCCCTCTCCTACTTGCTGTAGGGTTTAGTTGTTTCGTTTTTCCCTCCCCTGTTCGGCACCGTTAGAATTCGCATTTTGTCGGTTTTCTTTGAGGCGCATTTCCAAACTACTAGAGTGATTATTCTCTAGAAGCTTTCTAGTTTCCTTTCTTTACCGTGGGCACCGTGGATTTGTTTTTCGTACACCTAAACGATATATCTATAGCTTTTAAGAACCAGTTGCTTCCTATTGAATTTAATTGAATTGTGTAGCGCGTGTGTGTGTGCACGCGCGCGCTCACCAGAGTTAAGTGAAATCTGTGGATCTTCCAGAAAACTAGCAACGTAAACAAAACAAATGGAACAAAACGAGAAACGTAGATAGAAGAACAATGGAAAATGGGCAGTAAAAGCTAAAACAAAGAAAGAGAAATAATATGCATACGGTTTATCAATGTTACAATTGTGTGTAAATGGATGTTTTGTGTTGTTCGTGTTGTTTTCTTATTTCTGTTACATGTCTATATGTTTCCCTTACTTTCTCTCTCTCCTCCCAATCTGTGTGTTATGCTTTGTGTCCTTGCTGTGTGTAATATTTCCACCTATGATCCTCTTCCCCGCACGGCGACCGCTCACTACCCTTAATATCTTCACACTCCCCACTGGCTGCTGCGTTAGCGTTGCGTTGCTTGCGTCGCGACACCTGACACCCGTGCGGTGTCTTTTGCACCAGTTGCATATCGTTGCGTTTGGGGCAGAGGGGGAATTGCAAGCACGCACGCGCCCTGGTTAAGAAGCCCTCGGATCCGCCGTTCACAGAGTTCTACCCGCATCCGCAGTCCATTAATTGAATTAGTGTCGGAAGCAGCAAAGGTTAGTGCTGCCTCGGATGGAACGGCGAGAAGAAGTGCCCCAGAGTCTTGCGTGCGTGTACCGCAGTACGTGCGCGGTACGAGTGTTGGGACAGCTAGCGCTAACCTCCGAAAGCGCAAAAGGGGCATGATCCCATCGAGATCGATCCCGCGGGTGAACACGGTGTAAAGGCAAAGGATGGATTTCTTCAAAAGTAAGAAAGCTTCTAGCACGTGTGTACCTAGGGACACTTCTTCCACGAGTTCTTGTTCTGTCCAGGAGTGCTGGAACCTTCCAAACTGTCCGAAGCGAGTCATCTGTGGTGTTTATTCTCGCTCTGGTGAAAGACGTGAAGAAGATCCTCTTAGTTTGAGGACGTATAGTCTTGTTGTTTTGAAACAAACAGCCATTTGTGTTCGAAACCGGGATCTAACCTAACCCACCTCCCTTAACCAACAATCAAGAGTGTCGTTATCCAACCGTCATCCCCATTAGAGCGGTTGAAATGTAAAATCTTCGTTGCATTAGACCAGTATTTCAAAGTGATTCCTGAACTTCTTCTTCAGAGCACTAATGTGCTTTGGCTCTTTCTGTGACTTAGTGTACACATCCACATCAAAATTGATAATCCTGCGTATGCGGGGTTGTGATTTAGTGTACTAATAGCAGGATAATCAATCCTGCGTATGGGGAGCGGCAGCGATGCTTGAATTGATCCTAAAGATTCCTCAACTAGTGAGCGTAAATATTATCAACAGCAACACGTACAGACGAGCGGTGGTATTGAAAGGTTTCATTGCAACAGCGTGACGTGGGCATAAAAATGATTTTTTAAATCAAGCGCTAATGTACAACCTAACTAATGCCATCCGGAATCAAATGTTTATAAGCACTCTCTGTTTTCACGAAACTTGATTAATATTGCATTTGGATCCATATATGCCGCTAGAAAAAGGCCTAACTTTAATTTGTTTTGCAAAATTTTTTAAGTGAATATAAAAACCTTACTCAGCCAGGGTGTGACAAACGATACTTTAGTCTAAAGTCAGCACGTTCTGCCTGTTAAACGAAAATTAGTTCAGACCATCGTATAAAGTAAGGCTGTTTCCATATCGCATGTGATAAGAGCATAGGAAGTGCCATATGCGGATTAGCTTTTACGTAAAAATTAATACTAGATATAGATTGTTCTTCTATTCACTTCCCACGATGCTTATCGTGAACAAAACGAGCAGTAGCTTTTGGAAGATTCCACATAAGGAGAATCAATTTCCACTGGTACAGTGATGAGTCTCTGCTGTGCAGTCTCTCTAAGTTTGTCTAACAT
The DNA here is from genome assembly GCA_000349105.1 of Anopheles epiroticus. Lineage (NCBI taxonomy): Eukaryota > Metazoa > Arthropoda > Insecta > Diptera > Culicidae > Anopheles > Anopheles epiroticus. The sequence continues at coordinate 137,995 of KB671628.1, forward strand.
TTTGATGGTTTCGTGATATTTGCATATCCCTCTAAGTGTAGTTTGCAAGCTGAATGTGGTTTTTGTCTACCATTATATGCTAGGGCATCCCTTAATGGTGTATTTCAGGTCTGGAAAGTCATGTCTGGAAACCCCAATATCAATTTTATCATCCTCTCTCTCTCTCTCATTCTCCTCAAGTCTTATCCTTAAGTCCTGCAAAGGATCGGTAATCCAATAGCCCAAAGAATAGGAGTAATCGGGCCTCCTACACCTACTCCTACACGTTTTAGTAACATTTTTGAAGGTTGGTTAGGAATTTGGAACTCAAATTCCTATTGGTATGGCCAAATCGAGGGTAGCCCCTAAACATACTCTGCTGTATCAGAATTCAATTACCAACCGTTTTGCACTAGACGTTTGTCATTTCAAAATGTTTGTGAAGAAGAATATTCCAAAAAAACTAATAATTCAGTTTTACTTCCACCAAACGAGACAAAGGGTAGAGCCATCCACTGTGTTAGCCACAAGTGGCTGTGTGAGCTTAGAGGGGGACGAGAGCCTAGAAGGTCCTACGAGCTATCTGCCTGCATGTGTCTCCCAAGTTCCGAGAATGTTCCCTCTGTTCCACGATGTCCACCGTGTAGAGATAGTCGCTTCCTGTGTTACTGTGTTCCCTCTCTCTGCCCACTCGCCATCAGTATCCGTGTTTTGACCTTCTTTTTCACCCTTTCCTACCCCTCATCCCCTGCAGGCGTGCTGCCTCCTATACCAAAGCTACCGAAGCTGAAGAAAATTCGCCACTGGAACGGTGGCTCCCTGCTCAGCCTCAACCAGTTCCCGAACCTGCCCACACCATTCAACCTCGGCGGCCCTCCAACCACCAGCACATCAACCGTGATTGGTGCGGCTGCACCTAACGCCTCCGCCCGGCTACCACGGGCGGACTTTGTGCGCCAGCACGGACCGGGCCCTCCGCCACCGCTACCACCAGCACCGTCAGCAAGACACCAGCGTCACTCGTCGGACATTTCCATTATCTCGGCGGCGGTAAGTGCCCGCACCCCGGCCGACTACAGCCACCGGGACAACCTCGGCCTGTACGCGCTCAAGTGCGACCGGAGCGCGGCAAAGCGGGGCATCCTGCTCAATCTGCCCCGCAAGATCACGCAGGTAGTGGGCGGCCCGGAGATCATGCTGGCGCCGGCCCTGGTGCACGAGAAGTTTTCGCCGTGCAAGCGGGCGCTGGTACCGCCGGTGAACGAGCCGAGCCTGCCTGCGATAAGGCCGCCGCCGCGGCGTAGGAAACGACCTCCGTCAACGCTGCCGCCTGTCCAACAGCCGCCCCCACCAGACGTGGATCTAAGCCGCTGGCAGAAGAACAGCAGCGAGCTGTTCCGCATCGTCGAACGCGAGTCAGCCAGTACCGCGCGGGCCCGTTCGGCGGGTGGCGTCGGGATGCTACGGGCGGCGAAGAAGCCGCACCGGACGGGCGTTGGCGTGCCTACGACGAGACCACCTTTTTTAGACGCCCCGACGGCGAACTCGAGCAGCGACGGTGCGGTGGAGCTGGTCGGTCAGCTGAAGGCCCGCTCGGTCGACAGTCTGCTGGCGGTGCGGTACCATCGGCGCCGGCGGGGCGCATTTGCCGAGCCGGAAGGGCCGCGGGACGAGAGCGACGAGAGCGAGTCGTCCGACAGGCAGGTGCAGTCGCTGCGACTCCACCAGCCGGGCGGGCAGCAGCCACAGCAGCAGCATCGCCAACATCGACGCACCTCGTCGGCAGCGGCAGGGGAGGTCGTCACGACGGCACGAGCGCCACTGCACAGTCTGCAGCCAGCAGCGGACCCCGGTCAGCAAGCCTTCCCGCTGGACCGGGCGTGCGATTTCTCCATCGACAACAACTCGGACGAGATAGAGGTGCGCTTCCGGAAGGGGTACAGCACTGACGGAGAGAGCAGCGATGCAGCTACGAGCGTGCCGGTGGCACAGCCCGCTGTGCAGCGGCCAGACGCCGAAGCGAAGCCTTCCAAGATGGCAGTTGGGCTGCCTCTGCCGCCACGTGTTGTACAGCTGCGGCGGAACGACTCGGCCGCGAGTCGCTCAAAAGCGAAGGTGGAACCCCCGACGCCACCAACGCCTCCGACGCAGTTCGTGCCGCTGGCCGAGGTGCTCCGGAAATCAATCGACAGTGCGGAGCTGAAGCGCAAGTGGATCAATGACTTCCTATCGCAGGCAAGCGAAGCGGAGCCTCCGACCGGCGGTGGCGACGGGAAGGTGACCGAGATGGAGCTGAACGGTGCGTTTGTGCCGCAGCTCGCCGCGCTCGAGACGGGCGTCCGACGGCACGGTTCGAACGGAAGCAGTGTGGACATCTTCCGCAGGGCGGCCGCGGCCTGCGATTTCGACGAGTTTGACGAGCTGTTCACTCCGACGGACGGCGCGCGTCGCAAGACCGGCGGCCTGTGCTTCTCTTCCTCCTCCTTCTCGTGCGCGAGCCTGGAGGATGGCAAGCCCGGCTCAGTGCCGCCCAGCGCACCTCCCCCTCCACCTCCTCCACCACCACCACCGCCTCCGCCTCTTCCTACGCTGCCTCCACCGTCTCTTCCGCCCGACGGAGGAAGAAGGACGAGTGGGACGAGCAGCAGCGAGGAGGAACGGAGCGTGCTGGCCGGAACCGGCTGCCGCAGCACGGTCAAGATACAGGACTACAACGGCAAACATCAGCACCTGCAGCGAGTGCGCTACCTGTCCTCGCCTTCTCCCTCGCGTAGCTCCGGCCCGGCCGGAAGTGTAGAATCGGACCGCAACGACCCGTCGAGGCTTCCATTGCCCGTGGTTGCCCGTGAGGCAGGGAATTGCAGCTCCAAGAGGGAGAGGGGAGAAGTTAATACATCCAACGGCGGACACACCCTGCCCGGGCCAGACCACCACCACCTAACCTCCCAGGTTTGTTTACATCTTGACACCACTTTTGTTTTGATCTATTTCACTCACCTGTGCCCCTGGACCTTACCACAGATCGGACACTGGACGGGCTTGGGGGATCAGTGCCAAACGGTGCCAGCGGGAAGCCTTTCAACCTCTGGCACGGTCGGTGTAAACATCGGTAACGGCAGCATCAACAGCAACAGCAACAGTCTACTGCCGGATTACAGTGAATACTATAACGAGGAGGGTGTCATTATTATATGAACTCAATGTACTACTTCCCGCCAAGCAAACGTAAAACCAGCCAACTATATTCCCCAACAGCAAGCAAAACAAAACAAAAATACTATGCAACATGTATCCCCGCAAGAAATATATGGGTATCGGTATGGGTAGAGAAAGAGAGAACATGGATAGGCGAGTGGGTGTGTAATCCCTAAACATAATTTTATGATACCAAGAGGCTTTAAGGGGAGTGGCCACCGCATATCTTTAACATTTTAACAACCCTCTTTATCGGTAAAGAAGTAGGCTCAAGCAAAACGTACATCGCAGGCAGATCAAGCAGAACCCACGCGACGCTAGTAACCGAAATTGAACAGGAAATAAAACCAAAATATACATATACATATATACTGGGGCTAGGTAAGTGTATAAAGCTACATGTGTTTACAGATGTGTTCCCACAAATGCGTCTTTTAATTAATTTCATTATTAATTTAAGTTGAGAAATAGAAAGGAAGCCTGCTAGAAAACACACTGCTCGTACAGCTTTTCGAGGCACCCTGTACCGAACGCCATCTGTCGGCGGAGAACGAAAGCTTCATCTCATAAAGTGCGCGTTTCACCTTTCGCTATTCGATATTTATTAATTAAAACATTTACAAAATGTTTGTGCTTAAGCTTAGAATTCGAAAATACTTATTCACTTATTAAATAACATTAAAAGGCAGTTTCTCGGGAATTTTGTTGCTACGAGTTTTTTTGTCTGCGAAAAAGCGCCCTCTTTCGAAGATGGACGACACTACACGCTTTATTTTGTTTGTGCTTACCTTGTCCTGCAAGCGATATTATTTGCTCGAGCAATGCTTTCCGCACAACTTTTCACTCGCATTCAATCGAAGATAATTTTCTTCAACGTTCTACACTATTCACACATTCGAAGCCTGTGCAATTGTATTGCAATCAACTCCTTATTTGGTGCAAAACTCCTGCAAAACAGATTCTCACCCTCACGGCAGCGAAGCACATCAACCCACCACTATAAACCTTGGGCGCGTTTTCTATACGCACGTCAAAACTCGCCCGTCACCGGAAACGGATGGTGCGTTCTCGGTTTCGCTCGCCTTTCTGTCTTTCTCTTTTCCCACGAAGCGCTTCTCCGGAGCTGTCAAAGTTTTGGCCCGATTGCCGTGCTTTCGTTCTTTCTCTTCCGGGCAGTGTACCGAAACTGTTGTGACACATTTTGCCAAGGTAATACATTTTCGTGAAAAATGGTGTGAAAATGGGCCGTGGGTGAAACGATCCGGTGCACAAACGGTAACGCAAACCGGCTGCCATGCGGTGCAACAGTTTTGCGGACGAATTTCCCACTGAAAATGGTGGAAAATCTGTGTGTTTCTGGTAACACGGTGAACGCGGAGCACCACGCGCACGAACTGCTCGGTCCAGGAGTGTGAAGCGCGAAGCGTGTGTCGTGTGTGTACGCTTGCGTGTGTGTGTTTGCGTCTCCGTGATTTACAGTCCGCGCTGAATTGTGTACCGACAGTGAATTGTTTCTGGCGAAAAGACAGGATTGTTCCGGAAGATTGCCGAAAACCGACGTGTTCACCCGTTTAGCGCGGCCCGCTTGATTGAACCGCGAATTGAAGAACAAATCCATGTATGTGTGTCTAATCATGCTTTTCTCTCTTCCCGGTTCGCAGATGTTCATGCCAAAAGCACATCGCGTCGCCATCTACGAGTACCTCTTCAAGGAGGGTGTACTGGTAGCGCAGAAGGATTTCTACGCCCCGAAGCACCCGGAGCTGGAGAACATCCCGAACCTGCACGTCATCAAGACGATGCAGTCGCTCAAGTCTAAGAGCTTCGTGAAGGAGCAGTTCGCCTGGCGCCATTACTACTGGTATCTGACCAACGAGGGCATCGAGTATCTGCGCGCCTACCTGCACCTGCCGTCCGAGATCGTGCCGTCGACGCTGAAGCGCGCCGCCCGCTCGGAGCCGCAGCGCGCCCGCACCCAGGCCGGCCCCCGTCCGGAGGGTGCGAAGCAGGGCGAGGACCGCCAGGCGTACCGACGCATGCAGCAGGCCGCACCGGCCGACAAGAAGGGTGACGTCGGCGTCGGCGCCGGTGAGATGGAATACGTAAGTGTTGGCTGCCTTCCCTAACCCTATTCTGTTTCTGCACTCACCTATTCTAATCTGCCCATCTCTTCCTTTCCCCGTTTGTTTACGTCCTTCTAGCGCGGTGGATTCGGTCGTGGTAATCGTATGTAAAGATCGTAATCGCCCAGCCCTTCACCAACAATCAAATAGCCCCGCGGGGTCTCGGGGTGTGTTACGTTCGTTCCTGCCACAGCGAATCGGTCGGACAATATTGCCCTCCTGTACGTGTGTGGTGTGTATGTGAGTGTGTGCATCGGTAGGGGGAAAACACCACACTGTTTCTTCTCGTTTCGGTGAATTATTCCGGGCACTGTGCTTACCTTGCGCTTTCTGTTAAACTAACACCGGAAAAGAAGACGTTCCTCGATTTTGAATAAAGCAGAACGAACTGAACACACCCACCAAAAACTCGCCTTTCTTCCGTTTAGGATATAGTGTTTCCGGTGTTTTTTTTCCCCCGCTTGCCAGCTCGCTTTTCAGCTACAATCAAAACAGCACCGCACGTTTGTGTGATCGTGTATCTTCAATCAAAACACAAATCAAGCGCTTGGTCAAAGGAAAGGAGAGGGTGCGAAGCGAAGGATTGCTAGTAATGATGTTATGGTCGAAATCGATTCTGAAGAGTAGGTCTAGAATCAGCTGCGATATCAAGATTGATTTCGGAGAAAAAAATAATGATGTTCAACAAGAGTGTTTAATTTAACATTACTTAAAATCGTTCGTTTGAAATCAATTCTCATTCCAAGGTCAGAATTGGAAAAGAGTAGTTTCAATCAACTTCCTGTGCATTGCTTCGCACCTTCCCCCGTTTGCCGCTTTGAGTATGGGTCTTTCAGAAAACCGTGAGAATCGCTTGAAATTGCCTCTTTTCAAGCAAAACTTCCCCCAACACGATGGGGAGGATACGTAAGTGCAATATTGGTTTTTCAATACAGAATATTCTGAACTGCGTCATCCATGGAGGCAAAAGTATGCAAATCAATTAAAAAATATTTTAATTATAATTACATGTAAAATTAGCCTTTCCAAAGTTTTGGATGAGAGATAAGTACATACCTTTTCTATTGCTCGTCATTGCAATTATGTTCGATTACCTTACCCTTTCTGGAGCAAAGAAAGGTTCGCATAATGAGTTTTTCGTGTAACAAGCAATCAACTGGGACGGACTTAAGTCGCGCCACTTCTTGGAAAATGACTAAATACTAAATATTCTCATATGCTTCCCTGCCAGCAAGCAACTACAAAATTCTTAGATATCCGAAAAGAAAGGGAGTATTATTGTTTCCGAAGTAACGGTCATGCCGTATTGCTTAAAAGAAGAGAGTTGTTATGAAATGAATTATCTACAGGTAAGCAAGGAAAAAAGTGAAGTTTTAGTTCGGTGCAGCTATACATCCATACTATACAAATAAATGAACAACGAGACGAATTGAGATTTTTTCCGTAAAAGATGGGACATTAACTTACGGTTAAAAAAAACGGACTGTTCGGCTAAATACGGTACGTCCGGTAGGTCTACCCTAATCCTTTAATTGTTGCGAATAAAACAAACAAAAAATCATCATGAATTAATTTCGATCATCAAGCGGTTTCGAGGTCAGTTACAGCCAAGACCGCAAAGCGGTTGTAGTGCCCGGTAAGTAGGATGTGGCCGTCAAAACTACACGAATGAATATAAGACGAGACTACTATACTACAACAGAAAATAACATTTATTTATTAAAAAAAAAAACGAAGCAAACGATTTCAATCTGCCTTCGATTTCTTCTTCATCGTAATATCTCTCTTCGCTTTATATAAAACTCAGTTCTTATTAATACGTGGTTTTTTCAACTGTCTTCATTTTCATTTCATTATTAATTCATTGCAGTGACAGTTTGTATCGTGTCGCGATCGGGATGTTTCTATTACAACCCGGAAATCTTCAATAGCTCTCCAAAACGAGGTCGCACAATGGTCTCCAATGCTCTTGCAATAAATGTCCCGACGGTGAGACGGAACTATAAACTAAAAGTCATATGCCCCATACAACCGGGCAAAAAGGTAAAAAATAAATCTAATGCGTAATCTGCTCCGTCTGTCTGGATGGTCTCCTAGCTAAAAACGGAAATGCTTAACCGAACCGAATCACCGCTTCTAGTTCGCGCGTCGCTTGATCGATACCTTGCCGCGGCGCAGATGGGACAGGCAGATGCGTACCTTCTGCCCGTCCGACGTTTTCTTCACACAGATCGCGTCGGTCCCGATGGCGGAGATGTTGGCCGGGAAGCGCGGTATGTCCCGGCCCTCGACGTGCACCGGCTGGCCCCGGTGGAACCAGCGCCGCTCGTACCACAGCTTGCCGTCCTCAATCCGCGTTTCTGTCTGCGTTTGCGCACTCGACTGTCCGCCATGGCCGTGGCGCGTCGCCGGCAAGCTGGCGCTGGACGTTGACGGGGTATGACTCTCCTGTGAGCCACCGTTTTGGTCGGTTGCTGTGGCCCCGCCGCCACTGTTACCGCTTCCCCCACCGCTGTGTGACCCACCACAACCTGCGGCTGAACCGCTTCCAATTCCACCGCCGCCGCTGCTGCTGCTGGCGCCCTCATTCACGGCATGCGCTGCGGTAGCGGCCGCGGCCGCCATGGCAGCAGCAGCCGCCGCCGCCCGACTAGCCGACACCGGTTTGGTGCGCGAGATCAGTTTGAGATCGTGCTCTACCTCCTTGTCGTCCAGCAAGAAGGTGATCTGGTTGGTCGTCGGCTTGCGACGCTTTTCCGGTACGGGCAGTGGTTCATTCGGGCGGCGGCGCAGCTTCCGCGTGACGGTCGGCTTTACGTCCACCGAGTCGCCGTTCAACTCCATCGTTGCAAACTCGTGCTCGATCATCTTCTTTTGATCCTCCAGGTCGGCGATCACATTTTCGATCAGCTCCGCTTTCTTCTCCTCATACTCCTTCTCCGCCGCCGCCTTCTCGAGAATGCAGTCGCGCTCCGCGCACGCCAGCTGGTAGTCTCGTTCGACCTCGTTCAGCAGCAACCGGTCGTCCAGCTCTGCCTGCAGCCGTTCCACGATCTTCAGGTACTCCGGGTGCTTCCGCTGCTTCACCAGCTCGAGCTGCCCGAGCAGGTTCGCCATCTTGTCCTGGTACATCTGCTCCCGTATCTCCATCCGCTCGTCCACGCTGTGCCGCTGACTCGTGCCGGACAGCAGCTCGCTTTCGCTCGCCTCGTCAGTGTCTGTGTTTAAGGAGAAAGGGAAGAAAAGTTAGGCTTGTGTCTTGTGCGAATGGGTGCCCGCTTGCCTTCACCACTATCAACGTCATTTTCTCGTTCCTGCTCTACGAGCTGTTCCCGTCGTCTGCTCATTTCTGGCTACACTGAGGTACACCCGCCGTGCTTCGTGGTCATACAACTATGCCGTCGAGTTATTTTGTCCCGTATCTTTTAATACTAGTTCGCTTCAACTTTCTCTCGCACTCTCTTCCAGCTCAGTTTAACAGATACCACTAAACTGCACTTCGAGGGAAACAAAGGTTGAATCACACAGAAATGGCGCTATTTGTTAGTTTTTCTTTCGCGAAAATTGTTGAATGTTTTCCCGCATTGTTTACCCGCCGGTGAGAATTTTAGGGACGCTCGCAAAACCAAAGTGGATGGAAAGTAGGTGGGCTTATAGCACGGTGTATACATCTACAGAAGTCATTCAGCTGAATACAGCTGAATTCAGGGCTTGGTCACTGCTCTGCCGCATGCGATGTCGCCGCATACTTTTGTATGGGATTTGACGTTAGTGACGTCGTCAGGCCATGCGAATTTGCCGTGCGGCAAAATAAAATCATTTTGATTTTGCCGCATCGCCACATGCGGCGTGATCCTTCATGTTAAATTACTAAAGAAACTGAGCTGAAACTTAAAAAAAAAAATTGAAAGGAATTAAAACGATAATTAAAAGTATCTGGTCAATATTTACTGGAAACACTTATGTTATTTTAAAATTTCCAAACTACCGTTATGCACAATTCGAATGTTTACATCGCAAGAGCTGGGACCACCCTTGCGATCACTCCATGCGAATCGGATGCGGAATATCACATGCGGCAAAGCAGTGCCCATTACTTCAGCCTGCATACAAACTTACATTCCACTCGTACACCTCAAGTTTTAACACCTTATTGATTTTAATGCACTTTATAACCGTACAGGATTCCGTTTGCTAGTACCGGTGTGAGTAAGTTTAGCCATACAAAAGTAATTACATGATTTTTTATTTATTTATTTCAAACACAAACAAACAAAAGCTGTGAAACAGGGCTTTTCACGCATGGCACAAATTTGGTCATTCCTCGAGAATGTTGCCGTTGTAAAATTATTATATAGTTTAATTCTTTCAAACCAAATTTAAGCACGAAACTAATTTTTATGACGTCCTCTATCCGCCCAACAGTCTAGGAAGCCTAACTTTATCGCCTTTCGACTTTTGCGCCTGCTCAGGGGTCATATTGACAGCTAGAAAGAAACGAAGACGAGTTATAAGATTAGTGGCAAAACAACATGGGCAAATCGTTTCGCTGCAATGTTGCAATGTAATACGTACGAATGTCCTGTACTGACAAACGATTTCTTTTTGGTTGCGGTCCATAGGATGTAGTTGGCTCAATGGTTGGACTGCTTGGTGTTTGCTGTGTTCGTGGTTGTTGCTGCTGGAGACCACTTGGCCCCGCTGCCTGCGAATCGTGGATACGGTTCATGTTAACACGGGTCGGTATCACTGGGCTGAGGGAATCTAGCCCAATATTTGCTTCCGAATATTCCCCACTTTCTAACAGTGGCAGTGTCACTACACTCTCGAGGTCTGAATCCCGTGAGGTAATGCTGAATTGATTCGATTCTTGCTCATCCAACCCGCACGACACCGTACTGTTTTCCAACCACTCCGTATTGTTTGTGCTGTAACATCTACGTATTGCGCGGTACTTTTCGCGAATGCCAGAGTGCATTGCCTGCATTGAGTCATACTTCTCAAAGGGCATCCGATGAATGGCCGGGAACATGTCGATAAGCTTCCGCACCTTGACAATTGTTGGCATTGGTTTGCGGGCGAATCGCTTGTAGTTCGCATTAATGCAGCAATTCTCCGTGATGATGACCCGACACGTTTTGCTGTATAGCTCATAATAGGGGTTGTAGTACTCGTACCCTCGGAACGTAGAAAGAAATTCCTCATCATCAAATAAGCTTCCCTCCTGGAAGAGTGAGAGTGCATTGCCGCCCGGTGTGGTTTTCGGCTTGGGTAAACAATTTACACAGACGAAATTGTGGTTAGGCTGTAATGGATGAAAGCATGTAGTTTATGAATTAATCAAATTATGCCGTTCACAGCATGAGATGCAAATGATACTTACGGGTAATATGGTTGCTAGCTCATCGATCGCTCTTTTTGAAACGACGTAAAACACGAATGGTGTGTAGCAACGGCACAAACAGCACCGGATAAAGGAATGGCCGTCATATCCAGTGTACCGAAAGTCTCTGTCGACCCTTATTTTACTACTCGATAACATTTTCGGAAATGCAGCTTTCCTACGAAAGATACCTACGCTTTCCTACGAGGTCTGCTTGTACGCGTTAACGCCGGCACAAAAATACAAAAATCAAGCAGGCCGTCTCTACTCCAACGTTATGAGCCGCCATTACTCCCAAGTAACATTTTTCATTGTCGTTTAGTGTCTACCCAATGCGCATATTAGTTACATTTCGGTCAGATAGTCGTCAAACCAGCTTGTCGTCAAAAGAACACCCTGGCTGGAAGTTCTCTCCGCTTCACACACATCCTCTGAAAACAAAGTTAGATCAACACTTGCCGGCAGGCAACTGAACGAAAAAACTGCTCCAAAATGGACCGAGGAAAACTGAAGTAAAGTCGTGTGAGCGTGTGCAAAACAAGCAGGGGGGGGGGGGGGGGGGTAAAATTATCACCCACACCATTTCTCACTAATATATTTTCTATGTTCGCTCACTCTCTTTCCTGTGGTTCTCCCACCACATCACATTTCTATGCGCGCCATATTGATACGGCTTTCATGTACGCAGCTGGATCAACTGGTAGAGTTTATCCTTGAATGCAATGTCTATTTTTGTACATACCGGAGTTCCATGGAATTTTTGTGATTGAAGCGGGAGCCGCAGTGCTTTTGTGCCCGTGCCGTTGCTGATGAGACCATCCAATAGCAGCGGCCGCGAATGATTATTAAGCTATTTAAACTACGCTTGCATATAGAGTAGGTGGTATCTGATTTTGAACTTTTCTTATATTGGATCATATTTTTAATAATTAACTTTTTTTTTCTGTAGTGACGACCAGGCCGTATTGTGTGACTAAGTGTACCCGTCCA
>KB671629.1:0-24363 GCA_000349105.1 Anopheles epiroticus
CCTCTTCGCTTTTTACCGCGATCCATGGCTGTGGACCGGGTGAGAGGCCGTTTGCTTATTCTGGTCAATGTGGTTTTTAGTAATTCAGTGACTCTTAAGCAGTACTTATTATTGAAACTAGTGAGTTTGTTTGAGTATACACCACTCCGATGAAACACGACTGCCTCGGCTTGTGGTTGGATACGGAATGGACAATAAGCAATATGATCTGGTCGTTTCTACCGAAATAAAAAAAATGTTCGAGATTACTGTTAAACCTTATCCAATCAAACAGATTCACATTTTCCTCTTTCCATTGCTTTGTGGCGTTAGTGTGTTTTGTCTTGTTTTTTATTCTAACACAACATTGACAATTTTTTTTTTTATTCGGTTGTAACGACAAGGTCGTATTGCTTACATTAACAATTCATTATTTATAAAAAATATGGTATGATTAGAAGCACTGTTTTACGAATCATATTAACCAGAAATATATCATCCTGTTCAGCCTCGTATGAATAATATCTAGTCAATGTTTGGTTTCTCTTGATAAACGTGTCAGAGAAATCCGAGCTTTTTTACAAGTACAATGTTGGGAATGTCAAGAACACAATCAAAGGTATACTTACCTTTAACAACGTGAAGTTGGCCATAGTATGCTTCTAAAAAAAGCTTTTTGTCCCTAGCATCTTCCAAAACCTAACTGACAAATACTAACCAATGTAGAATCAGATCCTTCCCTCAGCAGATATCATTTCGTAGTTTGGTGTGAAGTCTTCTACTTCCAGCCAGTCTCTGATTAATAACATTCGAAGCAAGTGGAATGCTATTATAAACAATTTATTAGTAGAAAAAGAATGGGTTCTTTGCAACCTAAACACAATTTTAGCAATTAGAATCAATAAATACATTAAATCAAAAGTATTTTCGTTATTTTCTATTTTCTTTTATTATGCACATTTTTTTGCATGATTACAGATTCAGCATCCTTCAGCATGAGTCATTATGTTTGTTGAATATCGCTCAGTGATAAACACTCTGAAGTTCCATCTAATTATAGCTATCTTAAAACTATCTCATTCCTAAAAGTTTTGCTGCCACCCTCGCCAATGAGCGGCTCACAAGCTGCATCCGAGCCAACCGAACGTTAACAATTACCGAAAATTGATACGATAAAACGTATGATTAGAGCGCTGCTGAGTGAATTTTAGCACTTGTTTACAAAATTCGCTGGAGGGGTTTGAAATTTTAACCATCAACTTCAACCAATGGAAGATCTCCGGCAACAGTAGATGACTGTTGTCAAAAAACTTCCGCCTTCGGTCACCGGAACCTCCAAAGCTTCTTGTTTATTCCCTCTCCCTGCTGCTCCACTAACTTCAATTTCGTACTAAGCAGTTTTAAAACTTCCCAGAAGTCTCACCTTACCCATTGTGCGCCATTTCCATCCGCTGGCAAAAGCGCTCGCAAGAAAGACATCGCCGCCCGGTTGATAAATGACAGGATAAGCGGAGATTTTAAATTGATTTATCATGTTTCCTCGAATGATTTCCTCGCGCCTCATCCCAAACCACCAACCACCATAGGCGACTAACTGACGGAAGTGTCATTTTTAGTAGCCAGCTCGAGCCCTTCTTCCTTCCACTCTTTGCTGAGAGCGTGTCAGTTTGCTCGAAACCATCGCGACGGTAGATCGAGTTTTTCGAAGAAAGTTATTTCTCGCCACCATTTTCGCACACCTCGTGCGCTCCCACGCCACGGCTGGGCCGGTTTCCGCGCAGAACCTTTCCCAGGACTCTTAATTAGAAAATCGAAAGGAGGCACAAGCACCTGGCACCCGGGTGCAAGGCTGAGTGACTGGTGTGTCAAGGCAAAAACGTGCCACCAACCACTCTGCAGAAGACACGACACTGGTAAACATTATTTTGTAGCAACAACTACTCCACAAGCGGACCCGCGCACGGTTTGCGTCAACAACGGGCGACGTCCGATCCTTTTGAGCTCAACCCTCCCTTACTACAGACCGCTTCAACGGCAGCAGCCCACCGCCAGCATCCTTGACGGTTGATCCAATATCAACAAAACCACTTAATTACGGCATAATACGGTACGGCGAGTTGATGGATTTCAACGAGCAACACGTGACGCGCCTGAAATCAATATCGAACCGAAGGGGATAGTGTTACCGAAAATGAAAAAGTAAAACATCACTGCTTGTTGCGAAACGCGGAACGGATAGAGGAGCAGTGGATGGGTGAACAAAAAAATTCAGATCAGCAAGGAGGGACGATAAAAAAGTAGTCTAATAATGCGTACAATTTTTATGCACTTTGTGAGACTCGTGATGTTGTATAACTATGAGCAATTTATGAGTTATAAAAATGAAACTTTACTTAGAATTATGTGAAGCGTTACAAAGGTTTTTTAACTTCAAAAGACTACGCGTCCAAAACTTGATGACATCATTTTTAACAATAACAAAATCATTACACAACATTTCAAACGAGATATACTTCAATACAGCTAGTATTAGTATACTGTAAATAATGAAATATTAGTAAATAATATTATATATTAGTAAATAATGAAAGAAATTCCTGGTCGCACCTTACTTTTGCTTAGCGTAACAATCTCCAAGGTCATGCTGACTATTAGGCATTTTAGACTTTATCCTTATTACTTAATATTTGAAAAAAATAATCCAATCCTCATTGCGGGAAAATGACCTAGATGGAATTTGATCCTCGTTCCTATCAGGTGTTATCGGCGTCGTAATAACTTTCACCACTGAACTTCCGAACGATCTCTTAAATAATAATTTTAATTGTAATCAAAATTTTGCTTTATAATAGTGATTGAAATATGTTTGTATAATGATAATGAAATATTTTTTTTACAAATTCAGCTAGAAAATTACTAAAGGTAATTTGAACTAGAGCAAGAAGGTGTAATTGATATAGCTCTCATCTGTTTCATAATCAAAAGGAATTGAATTTTTGAGAGCATCTTGTGACAAAAGCATGTATTTAAATAACTTAAAATTAATGAAGGCCCTCAGTTTCACTAAAACATGCCAGTAACTCAAACATTCCAAATTACAATCGGCAACAAACAAAGCTAAAACAATCAATCACCTAGGTGACTCCCTTGTAATGTCCAAGTACGCCAGTTAATTCACCATGGTACGCCAGTTTTTGTGTCGAATAAGGAGAAGAAAAAAGTTTGCAATCTCTTACTGCATATGATTTCCTAACAAAAAAAAAATAAAATAAAAACTAAAATCTTTCTTATTAAGGTCAACCATCTACCAATCTACCGCATCTACGGCAATCTACCGAGTCTGCAACAGATAAGAATATTTCGTTAGAAGTTTTGTAGAAAAGAGAAAATCAAAATATCTGTGATCCTGTGATGAGTACTTCGTTTGTCAGTTTAAAATTCAAACATCCTTTCACAGGTCTTGATCTTTTGGCCACCTTTTTTTGCTCATTATTCTTGCACAATGAGATTTTTTTGGTGAAATGTTTTTACTCAAAATGTTTCATTTCATATTTTTCAGTGCTTCTACAATCCGATGACTTTCATGATTCATGAATAGAGAGCATAGTCCCAATTTTAGTTCTTGGGCTATTTTTATTTCCAAAAATAGAAACTTTTTTTCATTTTCTATCTCATTCATTTTTACAATCCCACATAACCTATAAGTAAACCATAATAAATACTACATTCATTGCCATTTCCCTACTTCCACCTTCATCCTCTCCGAGCCTTTGAATCCATTTCCGCATCAGAAACGCCACCGTCTGTAATCGAAACGTAACACTTCACGAGCACGAGCCACGAGTCAGGAAATCAGTACTTCACCAACCAACTCCTTCGAACGTAATGACAGACGCAGTGCAAAGTACCATCGTTACGCACCGTCTAAAGATCTACGGACGGTGCATTTTCCCCGTTTTTCCATCAACCATCCGCCACGTGCCAAACTGCCAAAACACAAACAGCGCAGCGTTTTCATGAAAATGGACTCAACAATTTTTTTACTACAAAAACATAGATTGAGTGTTTCTTTTTTAGATGTTCAGCTCTGGGTGTAATGTTGCACTTCCCTTCTGATCTGTCTAATTCTGATCCGTTTCCCAGAAGCCGTTTTTTCTTGTTTTTTTTTTTCTTCTGAAGATGCGTTTTTTGATGCACTTTTTGCACTTGTTTTGTTAAAATCCCAACCCACCATCCAGCAGCAGGCTCCTTTTGAAGGGCTCTCCCAACGCCTTACCAGCACAAACAGCACACAAAAACTTCCGTCCGAGGCGTACGCTCGTTGCGCTAATCACAATAATAACTGCCTCGGCTCGGGCAGAGTACTCGCTCTGTGCGGCGTACGATGATGTGAAGTCGCGCACACGCCACTCGTGTGCGTACCGCTCGTAACAGAAGGAAAAACGCGTAACCTAACCATCGATTAGGTTCAGTTAGCACCATTCCATCAAAGGATCACCGGTGAATGTAGCAAAGCTGAAAGGAGAAGCATCGCAGGAAAAAGGTAAACCCGACCAAGGTACCGACATCGATTAGCCAATTAGTTTATGAAATTTAATTGGATACTTGCTCTCTTTGCAATCCCATACCGTTTCGTACCTTTGCTGAACTGGTTTGCTCTTGTTTCCCGTTTTTTTTTTGTTTGAAAGAGTCTTTTTACACGTTAGCGTGTGCCTTCGGTCTAGACCCTGAACGTTGGTCAGTCATGTTCGCTGTGTGCGTGCCGCCTTTTTATCATCCCAAACCCTCGCGTGGAACGTGCACAAGTTGCGTCAATCTTTTGTGTGTCTCGGTCCTTTCAATACTCTTGATGTGATAATCCCTTACTTTTCCATGTCTATCAGCTACAGTTCCACCCTTCAAAGATGTTTGCTGCGGGTGAGGAGAGAACGTTTTGTAAAATCATTCTGCACTAAACAGACCGAAACGACCGGGAATCGGTCGCTCATTTGCATGCACAGCAGATAACGCACCAGCTCTGTGTCTCCCTTGCAGTATTTTCCCTCGAAAAATCCCTTCCCCTTTCACCGCAAACAAGGGTATCGCTCACGGCACAAGGGTGAGGGGTAACAAAGGCAAGGCAACGCAACCGCCTCCTATTACTATCCCATCAGTGCCGGAAACAACCGGAACCAAATACATTGCGCCGATTATCAACTCATCCCACGCTCGCCCCGCCCGACTCATCGTCCTTTTGAGCGCGACAGTTGATGGTGATTGCAATGAGATGCCCGATGACTCGCGCTCTCGCCCGCGATAAGATACGATAAACCTAATTAAGCACTTAAAAGACCATAAAACCTGTGCCTTCATGGATGGGGAGGGGAGGGGGTTGGTTGCTTTGTGCCCTGCTGCCAAAGATCAGCTCGGGAAGATAGCGCGCGGATTTAGCGTTCGACGTGCGCTCTTGACTCGGGTGCTATCGGGAGACAATCATCTTGAATTGTGTGACTTTTGCCTTCATTTTTGTCACAAGCACGTATTGGAATGGGTTGAAGCTGGAGGAGTGCTTAACGGGGAAAGAAGGAATTTCGTTTCAAACTGGATTCGATACGGGATTTAAAAAACAGATGCCGCTTAGTGACTCGTGCCTAGGAATATTTAGTAAAAAGTTAAAGTTAAAACACTATTTCAAATATGACTACAGCAACGCGTTATATTAATGCTAGAACAACTGATTACGTGATCAAGAGACTCAGCAAAGTGTTTTTCTCCTTCGTCTAGCGCTAATGAGCATTACATCTCAAGTGCACGTAGCGCTACACCCTCCGTATTTCTATACAGCGCGTTTGTACCACTGCGTTGGTAAATATCATGCTGTGAAATACCATTTAACGCCTTCCTTCAATGCAACCCCACTCGAACGTACAGTACCACCTACCGAGTCGCATCGGGCAGGGGTACGTTTTTTTCTTCTTTCTCGCAAATCCCTTCCAGCGTGCAGCCCCAGTCGGTGCAATCCTTTCTTTGCGTGCTTTACCCTTGCAAGCGCAGGGAAATGGTGGTTTGGGAAAACAATTTGTTTTATTATTCATGCGTAAAAATAACTTTATTTACATTTTGCGCTCGCGTCACAATGATACAACATTGCTCATGGTTTGGGTTCCGCGAGGGTGCTGACGTGTCAAAGGTGGTTTTGGGTAGATCAACGCTCGTGTAGGATGCACACTTGACAGTGTTATGATTCGCAAGAAATGTGAAAAGATAACTGAGATGTGTTAAAATGTAATTTTTGTTCATGTTGCTCAGTGGTGTTGTGCTTTGTCTAAAAATTGCGACGCATTTTGGAAGGTTATGTTTACTGTTCAAAACTGTAGAAAGCAGAAACATAATGATAAAACTTGTAGGCCGGAGGTGGGTAGCAAATGCTGTTTATTCGGTTGCGTTGTAAAATTTGCCCAGCATAGTATGCATGGCCGTTAAAATCGTTTTATAGATGGTACAATTTGATGAGGTTTACAAGAAGAATTTTAATCAACGCATAGTAACTACTAAATACTCTTATTGTGGTTATTATCCCCAACTATTATTATCCAGTACGATTGATCTCAATCGAACAAATTTTAATTCAAACTTGCTTAAAGTTGAAATGTTGTGTTTCGCAATACCTGTTTGACAAACCTGATTTTAATCACCCAATCAAATGGATTTACTCTGAAAGGTAGAAAACAATGGCCTTGATACGTTTTAATTCGCAATCATCATCGTATTTAATTATTTATATATCTGTTTGTGGAATTCTCGGATCTCTATTTATTTCTTTAAAAAAAATTAGATAAGTTATATTTCACCCGAAAAAGTGGAAAATATATAAGTACAATTAAATGTATCATACAATTTCGGACTAGCAAGCCTTGCCTAGCCTGCCCGTCACTATGGATGCATTTGCGGTGCTTTGATATTATTTTTTCCATACAATAAAATTTATCAGCACTGTTTAGCTTGAGTGCAGAATGACAAAAACATTTATGTTACAATTTTCCTTGATTTGTCATTCAGGGCCGAGCGTTGTGCATTTTGACCAAATAATTAAAGTAATTAAACATAATTAAACATAAGTAATTTAAAAAATAAAGAATAAACTTTCAATACTGTAACAAAATGTTCATATAAAGCATATTATAGAGTTAATAATCTGAGTCGAGCTCAAAAAACAAATAAATTGGAATAAATAATGGAATGGTTTTTGAACCCTACCCGTTTCAATTTTCGTTTGAAATTTTAAACTAAAACGCTAGGATAAGCTTATTTTCATTTATCATTTAGCATTAATGAGTTTGCTGGCTGTTTCTAGGCAACATACTTAATCGAACAATGAATTAAAAGTGTTTACGTTATTTATAATATAAACAACAATATCACTAAAATCTAGAACAGCAAATCGGTTGTATTGCCCGTTCTGTATATAATTTTTCACTTCGTTAAGGCAGTCTTTGGATTTACATAATATATTTTGTTTATTTTGCTCAGATTGTCATCTTTATCATTATCAGCTTAACAGCTTTTTAAAAAGATAAGTTTAGGTTGATTGATATCATCAACTAAATAAATGTAGAAGAAGGAATGATAGCGACTAATGCAAAGTTCTTATTATAAATATAAAAAATGAGGAATTGTTCCAACTTGTATTTTCAAAAAACCCAAAAATCTATTATGTAAGCAAAACAAAATGCAATTTGATTTCTTTTCCGTTAATTCAAAACTTATTTTAAGTTCAATCATCTTTAACACTTACAAAAGCCACCAAACATCAGTAAGGATCCCTGTTGCAGCGTTGTTATCCGCGGGTCGAGCGCTTGCTTCACTTTCCCACCAGCAATCCAAAATTAAAGAGCAACAAAAAAAAACTCCCCGACATTAGACATTGCCATGCATCCCCCGCGGGGGCAGCGAGAGCAAATTTCTACGTGAAATTTATCCGCAATTAATGTAGTTCATGACCATTACCGCGTCCCGGTGTAATACCTTTCATTATCCTTTTGCGCCAACCACCGCAGTTTGTAAAATAAAAACTGGTTCAAATTATCGGCTCGCTTAGGTATGGCGCGGATGTTCGTTCGGACCGGGGCAAATTTTCACCCTCCCCCTATCAACCCACGACCCTGGTATGTCGTCGTCGATCCATACTCTTCGGCCACCAGAGAGGGGACGAAAACTCCTCTCTCCCTCCTCCCCGGACGCTGGAGCAAAATCGGAGCTTGCAAAAGACTGCACGACCCCCTTTTTCCCGTATCGGCAAAAGAAAACCACGGGCGGATAGACGTTTGGAGGCCATTTTTCCGTCCTCCTCTCCCGGTTCGACCGCGCGTGATGGTAGCATGGTGGCTAGCTTCTGCACACCGAGACGCTGCAGATATCTCATCTACTCCGCGCAGCACTTTCCGGACGGAGGCAACCTCGGAGGCCATTTTTGTGGCATTTTTCTCGCACTCCCCCAAGCGAACACGCAAACTCGTGCTGGTTTGGGGCGAATCGCGCCAGTCCAAATTGTAGTGCACGGTGTAAACGTTTCGACGACGATTGCCGGCCGGTGGTTCGGCAAAAAAAAAACCTCCAACGCGGTCATCATACGCACTCTATGATACCCGTTTGCTGTCGAGGACGGGGCGGTATATTACGACTCCGCAGATCATTACGCATTGCCAAGCGTCAGCGAGCTGGGATCTGGAGACGGGAATGTGTGTTCCCTTTCCTTCTTCCCGGAATTCTGCACACAGTGCGGCCTGATGGGAAGCCTGGCAGGATCAAAACATAACGAGTGCGAGAGGTATTGCGCCATTTTAGTGCATCCCGAGGCTATCGCTTAATCGATATGCGTGGGGTTCCCGTGAGCGTTTGACGCAGATCGTCAGCGGACGTTCAGCCATCACACCGCGAACAGGGGGAAGGTTAGCAATCGATCGCACCAAAGACGGGCAACATTGTTCAAGAAGCTAATCATGAATGTCAATAATAAAGGCAAAAGGTGCACTGCGTGAGCTGGTGGAAAATTGCCAACGGGTGTACCACAAGCTCGGGGAGTATATTGCACTGGACGGATCATTATTGAGCAGGGACGACCTATGTTCGACCTAAAAGTCAGTCGTCCGTTTCGATTGTGGCAATTAGTTTGTAAAACAAAGTTTCACTCTAATAAAGGCAGCATAGTGCAACTACTAAGTTGAAGATTAAAAGCATAGGCAAGATGCTTCAAATGTAAATAAAGTTTCATTTGCGAACTCAAACATTTTCCAAGTGAGATAATGTACACCTAAAACTTGTTAAAGATTTTAAAAATATTGTAGAGCTCCCGGCAACGAGAAGGTATAAATATTGGCCAAAACAGGGCGTTCTGAACGGCGAGTTTAATGTATGGCCTTTCTTCATCGAGGATTTTTTCTATTACCACAGTAACTAAGTAGAACAAGATGACAGCAAATATGGAAAACGGATAAGCTGGGACGATTCCTCTTCTCAAGCACTCCACAGGTATCGCTATGGCTTTGGTTCGATGGATCTGTTATCGATCGGATTTTCATCCGATCCGATTCACGGTAAAATGTGTATATAAATTTTAAAATTGTTACGAGATTGAAGCTTCTTATACGTTTCATCATGAAAAGATAGAACAAAGGTACTAGAGGATAAGCTGATAGAAGTTAATGCTAACCACAGATAGAGATTCTATAGGAACTGAGCTTTTACAAGTCAGATTCACAAGATTCACAAGTATGTAAAAGTGAGCAAATGTAAAAGTAAGCAAACATTACATTCTAAAATTGGAGTCACTTTAAAGCTATTAAGCAATGAAACCATTACTTTGACAACTTATTGCAAAAAAGAATCGTTTCGTGAAAACAATCAATTGCAATGCCAATTTATGCGAGAGAACATTCCTATTGTCCAATCAACATTTTCAATACATTGTTTGCCAAATGCAAACACACAAACATGCCGAACAACGCTCTAATTGGTGGAATGATTTTAAATCAACGTTTGCAGCATATGCAACTACTTTCGCCCTAGGCCATTATACAGTTTAACATTGGTGGGTTCTGTTCCGAGTCCGCTTTTTTTCTGTTACTTCATTTTATAACATTGCATAAACCAATAATTTATGCTTGCCAGCACCCAGCATTGTGATTAATCCCATAACCCTCCAGCCCAAAGCGGGACGCGAAATTAAAAATGCATTCACCACTCTCCCGAAAACTCCTAAACCATCCCAAGCACAACCCCATGTGTTCAGCTCGGTTTTTGCACTGACCACATCTGTCATCCACCGTGCTTTGTGCTTTTTACTATGGTTGGCAGCACTGCCCCCGTAAACTGCCACCGCTCGGTCCCGATAATGGCCAGCGGCTGTTTTTGGAGCATAACAAATCCATCTTCCCGCAGGTCCTGATCTGTGACGAGTCGGTGCGCAGATAATCCGTGATGCAGGATGATAGATGCAGCAGGCACTAGCTCTCTCTCTCTCTCTCTCTCTCTGCCTCACTTCCACACTTTAGAGGGCTTTTTCGTCGCCTCACCAGTCATGCAGAATAGACTGGGAAGTGTAGCAAAATTCGTTCCCACGCAATCGGTCTCCTACACGACACGGCACGGCACATTCGAAAAAAGCCGCACAAATTTTGGCAAGCACCCGAATTCCGCAACACCGAGACGATTTTTTGCAAAAGCGACACGAAACTCGAACCGATTCGACAGACCCATCTTCCAGAGCGAAGCACTAGCGAAGGAATGGAAGGATGAAGCGGGTGTAGCAAAAAGCAAACTCCGGTAGCCTTATTACCGATTATTATACCTATCCTACCCTGCCTGCTCCGTCTGTTTGAAGATCCTAGTTCGGTGTGTGCGGTTGCGTTGGTGCAGCATCATGCTCCAAACGATTATCATCCGATGATGATCCTGCGAGACCGAGTTCCGAGCGAAAATCATGGCAAATTTATTCCAACGATACGGTTCGTTCTGTCTGACCATTCTGTGGGAGTCTGCGCAAAGCGTGATCTAGAAGTGTGGAGAAGAAATTAGCGATGCAGCAAAAGGACGATGACTTACCTTAGAATTTCTTGGACCCCTGAAGATGAAGAACGATTCTTGTACGATATGTTCTCTTAAGAAGTGAGTAGAAGACTTCAACTTCTGTAGCAGTGTGAGATTAACTCTTCAAATCCAAGGAAAGGCCTTGCAGAACCCATAATTTTAACCGAGGACATTCGACTCAAGACCTGGAAATTCGCACTCGCCAACCAAAGCACCCTTACTTGGCCGATGCTGTTGACAAACGGAGACTGACGGCTACAGAACGGTGTCTGCAAACCGTCTTGAAGTTTGAGCCCCCAAACGTTACGGCAACCGTGGCCACAAAGCGCTGCAAGGTCGACTGTTTTTCACTCGCCCTCGCGGGCCCAGGCTCGTGGGAGAAAAGGCTGATAATGCGTGTCTGCATGCGATACCGGGAAGCGTACACCTACAATTTGCCCGTTATACAGTCGAAACCGAAACATCAGCGTTACGCCCCATTTCCCTTGAGAACGCGGTCTGAGTTCCCGCCGCCCCATTCCATCTCGATGACCAGCTCCAGCTAGGCTCAAGCGACTAATACCTGTCGTGTTGTCCATTTTACCATGAGTTCTGAACACACACACACACACACACACACGTTAGATTCCCATCGTTTTGCTGCCCCAAATTGCGGGATCACTCGATCGGTCGGTGTGGATCGGTTCGTGACTTGGAAGCATTGTTGAAACGAGCGTTGATAGTGAGACGGAAAAAAGGCAAACCTTTAAGTCTACAAATACGGGGCCGCTTTTAGAGGTTCTCGTACTGGTTCTAGAAAGCAGAGGAGCAGAAAAAGGCGCAACGTAAGGCCGATGTTAGTCGTCGCATTTGGCGCCGGTTTATATTGCAGGGTGGAGCAGGAAGGGAGGCAGGGATTTGATTCGAAGAGTCGGCACACCAACCATTCCAGATCACCCACTGCATATTAGGGCTCGCACACAGCAGAAACGACGGCGGCGTTGTGCGCGTTAGTTTCGTCCGTTTCTTATGATATCAAATTATACGTCTCCGAATGTACAACGACTAGCACTGACACTCCCTCACTTGCCCGCGAAGATCCGCGAAAAGGCAGACCGCAGCCAGTGACCATTATTTATTTCGTTGCTTTTAAAGGAATGCATGTACACAGCTCCTCCCGCAGCTCGCTCCAAAAACAAATGTACTTAAGCGCACTCCAACACTTCATTATACGAAAGATTCGTTATTTTTCCAAAGATGCTGTCCCAAAACTGCTATCACACATCAAACATCATTTGTGCCGATTGGAGCCGACTGGGAGGAATTCTGCCGGTTTTGATTGGTATCAATAAAATCATTAATTTAATTTAGCGTTCTCAAGAAGTCTATCATTTTATGGAGGTCTTCGCTCGATTGCTCCCGAACGGGCAGAGCGGGTTGATGCTGATGATGAAGGTGATGTTGATCAAGATGATAGTTTTGCCAATATACACTTTACATTCTACCCTTCGAGTCGGGACCGAAAATGATCTCCGTCTCGCATATCGCTCGTTAGTCGTTCCTTTCGCCCTCTCGTACATTTGCAACCGAATCCAGAGTTCGATGGCGGTAAGTTTACGCCAAAGAATGGCAATTTGTGAGTTATTTGATTTAATTCGTTGATTCTGCAAACTAAGGGCGAGATTGGTACCGGTTTGCTCTTCAGGATTACACACTAAAGTTTCGTTGGAATTTTAGGTTCCTAATATTAGCTCTGAAGGAAAGGTGAAAAGCTTTCTACTTAATGCATTTCAGCTGATCGGTAGAGTTCTGAGATGATCTTTCGTTTCATGGTATAATTATTGTTTTGGATGAGCAAAGAAGCAAATATTATGCAAATTGTTTAACCCAAGTATAGCATGAAATCCTGAGAAATTATTAATGTATCAAGCTGAATGATAGCAGTACAATAGAAAATAACAGCCATACTTTCATCGGTGTTTAGATTGTCTTTTAATTATTTGGAAAATCATATAAGTAAGGTAATGGTGTAAAACGCATGAAAATAAATGTATAAATCATCCAATATCTAATTAAATAGTGTATAGATAAAACAAAAGCTGACAACGAATAAAACCAGTTAATTACAAAATTAAAAACAAAATGAAATTAAAAAAAAAAGAAGACAACGTCACTAAACGATACTTCTAAAAATATTCCTACAAAATTTTTGTTTATAACTAAAAACTAAAAAACTAAAAAACTAAAAAGTAAAATTGGTGAACAAAACATCAGCAAGCATCAAAAAACAATAAATGTTAAATCTTTGTTGAAGCATCGACAAATAGAGGGTTCTTTTTATGATGGCAATGCATTACAGAGAGAGAGTTTTAGATCATAATCTTTAGAATAGATTGACTAAAAGTGACTAAAAGTTAATATTAAAAAAATATACTTTAAGATACACTTCCATTAGATAAAAAATATAAATTATATGTATAGTAAGATGTTTTAATTTTGAACACCTTAAATTAGCAACTAGAGCAAGCAATAAAAATTTAATATGGTTTTCCATTTTGAATGCATAATGTTGTAGTGTGAAAGATTATTACAGACTTTCTTCGATATTGAGAAAAAAATTGAAATTAATGCAAACCCATTTGAAGAATTGAAGAAGCTGAAGTATTTCATGTTCCGGTAACAATCCCGTTTTCCTTAACCAAAAAGCGATTGAAAAATACAAAAAAAAATCCTGACCACACTTGTTTCTGCCATTTACGCAAGTAAACCCGATTTTTAATCCCTTTTCAAATACCGTACAATAATTCTGCCCATTATAAATTGATATCAAACGATTTAGCTTGCGACAATGTTGTCGCTCCGTCACGCTTCATTGGCGGGCGAACATACAGCAAATTTGCAGACGATATACCCGAACCCGATAGCGGGAACCCACAAACGAGCCTCATTATCTCCTCGCGGCAGGCAAAACACAGCCCAACCAAATGTTACCTTTTTCTCGGGCTTGTCCAGTGCAATCAAACTATAAAACGCAACGGCTCGAATCCTTTTAAAATCGTGAACCGCGTTCTTTGATGTTTGGTTTACGCTCTCTACCGATTCCCGATGCCGATCTAATTATCCCGACAGGGGGTCGCCTTACGACCGCCACGGAGGGAAGAAGGAGTTCCCCTGCCCAGCAGATAAGGGGTTAAAAAACAAAACAGGGGAAAAGAAACACATTGGAAATTTAAAGTTGCATCGGTTTTATGAGCCACGGTACAAGCTGGCACGGGAACAGATGTGACCAAGCGGTGACGATAGCAATCAATCACTGCACGGTCCCGCCGCCGGTGTGAATAGGTGCCCTTGAGGAAGATGGGCGATGGAAGAAATGTTTCAATCCTGGGCACACGAGTGTTACGAACACCGGCCACGAACACGGCTCCCGGAGAAGTCATCAGCAATCCTTTCACCTGGAAGGCTCAAGGTGCCCAAGAAAGCCCAGCAGACGCCTTAAATGGTTCGAGGTCGCGCTCGTAAAAACGGGGTGGCGAGACAAAACACAGGCCGCGGGAAGCTTAAATCGTAAAATCGTAACACAACAACAACACAAACACACTTAAAAACAAATCATTATTCATAATTCGAACCGATCAGCGTGCTAACATGTAACGAACTACCAGATCTTGCTCTCATTCGGGGGAGGTTGATCGCTCCTAGAAGCCTTCGTTTTCTGACAAGCGAACATCCCAAACAATCCTGCCCCGAGCGAACATGATCTTTTCACCGTGCTCCGGCTCGAAGGACCATCGGGGCAGTCGCAAAGCGGTAGTGTCTTAATGTGATGACCAAGAAGCGCCATCGTGCGAGATCCTCCGGGGCAGAACCGATCTCCTGGCTGTCAAAGATCGGAGAGAGAGAGCCATCGAAACAACCGTTACCTTATAGGATCGTCAGGATCTCTTACAGAATGGTTTGTTATAAACTATTTCGTTTAGGCGTCCCAACCGTAAAACATCAGAAACAGGAACCCCAAACCAACAGGAACACACGCCTTCGACGCATTCGAAATGGAATCATGCCGGCCCCCGAATCATGCCTAGAGCTAGCGGACAAATTATCGGTTCTGGGACTCCCGTGTTTTCCTTCGTTAAATTTGTCTGTCCCTATGGCTATGACTACATCGACCGAAGTGGTCTGTAGCTCCAAAATTTGAAACTGTCGGGCACGAAATGGATGGCACAAAGCTGGAAAAATCGAGAAGAAAGTGCCAAGAAAAAACTACTAGCCCTCCACGCGACCCATATCCCCGAGAGCGATTTATCATTTTATTTAGTAAATAAAGCCACCGCCCGTCGCCACCACCGAAGTCGGCACACGGAGTCGATGACCGAAAAATAAAATTAATTAAATCATGCATTCGGAAAACGACAGTGGCACGAGTCACCATCCGGATGAGGTCCCACACACACACACACACACACACACACGCTCTGCCCCTGGCGACGCTGGTCTCGTGTGCACTTTTTTCTCATCTCGCTTCAGCATCCACGCGCACGTTCTGTTTGTGGTTCTTTGTCGTACCGTGATTGGTGCTCTGTGTCTGGATCTGGTGGTGCCACCGATTGACTTGATGGCTTCAGGTTGTCACAATTTAGCGGTTGGGTTTTGCAGGTGAGAATGGTATAATTGGGCGAAGGTATGTTAAATGGTAGCAGGACATAAGAAACGATGGAAACTTGGATTTGATGCAATTAAAATTATGATTGCTTTAGCTACGTAGCTTCGACATGAACTTGAAGGACCTGAACTACTCAGGGTAATTTTTGATCTAAAAAAAAAGATCTAAACTTAAACATGCATTCTTTATAGCATTTCTCGATAAATACATCGGTGATTGATACTATATAAAACAAATAAGACTGATTCTATTTTTGTTTGTATTAGCTAACTTTAATTACCTAAGTGACAGTTATAGGTGAGTTCGTTGAACGAGCTTAAAGTTTCGTGGGGAACAATTTCGGCTAAAACGACTTGTGTTTGAAAGATCTAGATTTACACTCATCCCATGGCATGGGATAGCTTATTTCAGATGTTATTCACCTTATACCTATTATTCAAATTGCTAAACATTACACAAAACGACGACGAATTATAAAAGTTCTCTTCTTTTAGAATAAATGCAGTGAATGTTTCCACCTTAGCAAACGATATTTTTGACACATTGACTAAATTAGAATTCCAGAATATGTAATTTGTTGTGTTTTAGGTGTGTTTTGTCTTGTTGTTTAGTTATTTTTTTATGGGAATATCCTTCACCGACATGAGTGAGAATGATGATATTTTTCTTTTTAACTCAATAAATATAGTGCTTTTAAATAAAACAAATCAGATAACTATAATTTAACGATAGTTTGGCAACATTTTCTGCATGAAAATAATTTGAAAATGTTCCTACTACAAATAAACATTAAACAAATCAATTTGTTTCTCATGAAACAAAACATGTTGCCGTTAGACATTTTCATAGACCCGCGCCTTACCCGATTTGAGCACAGATTGAATTTTTGGTTGCTCTGTTACAAATCAAACCAAGACGGGATAAATTTTTGGCAAACGTAAATTTATTTTTAAACGCGTCAAAAAATTTGTCGAGTTTCCCGCGGTGGGTGTGAATAAGGGCCGTCTCATCGCTTGCCACTTCTTTTATTCCTTTTCCCTCGGCTCAACTTCGTGTTCTTAGTACTGTCGTGTTTATGAGCTCGTTTATGACAGCTCGTTGAATTCCTAAGGAGTTCAACAACCTCAGTTGATATTAATTAAAAATGGGTTTTCTTAGGAATGGTGTCATTTAATGGACTATATAGTAGACTGCATTGCCTTTTTTGTGAAAATTCTTTAAAATGTGTGGATTACAATCTGGAATACTTCCAGGAGAATAACACAGAGCTCTTAGGTCATGCTTGCAATTTCTGTTTTCTATGATGGTCCCCACTACGAAGGAACGGCCGTAAAGTACTATAGTGTAAAGGCCAGAACCTCGCCCACTCTCACTACCAGCAATAAATGCTTCGGTAAATGATAGATTATTCATCAAACACGTAGTACAAAGTAAATTTTGCTAAATACTCAAATCAAGATTTCAATAACTGGACCCAAAACATCTTATGTTTATATATAAAATATATAAAATTACGAGTTCTAGCTCACCCTGTTTCTCGATGTTTGAATTAAAACAAAAGCTCCTTCTTATTTAGTTTTGCCCAATATTTTGTCTGCCTAATCAATGCAAATGAAGGACTATCAACCGCAGCATGTTCATCAAACTCAACCTTTCATCTTCACACTCCTTTTCCACCTCAAGATCCTCCCCAAGAACGCGGCCGTTAATCCCATCGAAGGAAAGGAAATTTGCATCATTTACGAGCGAAAACGATTTTAAGCCTAACCAAACCGCACAGCTAATTTCCCTACGCTCTTAATAGCGCTATGCATCATGCAATCAGCTCGTGCTCAAAGCAAACGCCAGCAAAAAAGTTACAAAAAACACACAAAAAAAACAGACGTATCCCCCAAATTTACGACCCCGGCAATATTCTCCTCCCACGACGCTCGGTCATTAGGCCTGCTTGTTCTTATCGGCCGCGCGGCACGCACAAAACATGCAAAATGCAGTGCCTTTCGGATTGTGCCCATCAGATAGAGGTCTAAATGATTGTGCGAGTGCAGGCGCGGTACGGACGCGGCTAATGTTGCATCCATCACATAACCCGGCACGCACGAGAAACTGGTAAGAAACTGACATCCCCCGCCGGTTCCACCGGTCGAAAAATGTGTAAATGCAATAAACGCACCGCGCACCGACAGCTACGACCAACTTGACGCAATGTAGACGTCCGGCAGACGCGCAGGACGACCACGGGTGACTGCATGCGCTTTATGGACGCCCACATCTTTGCCATAAAAACAAAACGGGGATTGGTACCCTCGTTAAGCGAGGGGTTTCGCCTTCTACCGGCGCCTAACCGTGCGCAGGGACGGAGGGACTCGTTTTACGCGGGGCAGATAATTATAATGCAATACAGCGACCGAAAGATCGCTCGGCCAATATCTACCTACCCCTGGCACTGGGGCCTTGGTGCTGCGAACGCGATGCATTTTTACGACCACGATCGGGACCCAGCCTCTAATTCCTTTTGCAGTCGTGCATTCGGCAGGCTTCAGAGAATAAAAACACACGACTTCGATGTGGAGCATGCCAAAAAGCAACAGCTTTTGGATCAAAGTGCATCGCAAAGTGCCTTCCCGCAATGCACGGGGGACGCCCTAATTGTGGGGGTGTGGAGCGTTTTTTGGAAGTTTTGTGTTGGAAAGTCTAACTCTGTGTGGAGCGAATTTATCATATCGTTCCTGGTGCTCTTGATCGCTTCCAATTGTCCTCCCGCCATCCTATCTTTATCGTTTGTTCTAAGCTCGAGTGGAGGGTGTTGCAGTCCGAGAGGTAAACGATATTGGATGAGGGTTTCGGTCGAGGTCCAAGAAATCAACGTAGTAATTATAGGCTCACTAATTTCTGTTCTAAAATCCAGCGAGCTGGTGTGTATGTCGAAAACGTTTCTGTTTAGCTTCACATGTTGGGAGTCATGTTTGATTCCAGATACCAATAAATGCTACAAGATTTTCCCTTTGAAGTTATTTTATTGCTTAAGAATAAAATAGCAATTAAAGAAGATACTATGAAGGAGATTCAGGAGCTTACATGCTTCAATGACTCTTTCATGCACCCGAGCAGATCACGAACATCGAATCTTAATCGCCCAAATCGTGTTTTATGGACCCCAAATTTAGACAGATTAACGAGATGCATCTCTGCAAACATTACGCCCAGCGTTATCCGTCCAGCAATCGACATTCCGATCATTATGGCATCGCTCAAGGATGGAACAGGTTGGCAATAAACACGATCCACGGTGTTTAGCGCATCAATCCCGGCACCGGCACACACCGTACAAAGTGGGAAGATACCGGGCGTAACCTCGCCCTAGCATCGGCGGAGATCCTGTTTGATTAATAGATTCAACACGAAACCATACCGCCAGCCAGTGCGGGTCTGTGTGCGCCAGTTTCGTGGAAATATGCCATAAAATTAGCACGGAAAGGCCAGCCAAAGGGAAACGTAATGATCGGGGCGCGAGCTGGCGTCGACGACCCCGTGCCTTCG
This sequence comes from Anopheles epiroticus, assembly GCA_000349105.1. NCBI lineage: Eukaryota > Metazoa > Arthropoda > Insecta > Diptera > Culicidae > Anopheles > Anopheles epiroticus. The sequence goes on from KB671629.1 coordinate 19,226, forward strand.
ACGCCGATCGAAACCGTGCATGCTGGTGGCCCCAGCGATCGCTTACACACGGATCGCTATCGCTTTGATGCGAAAGAAAATCGTGCTCAACCGCCAGAATCTCATACGCTTTCGTTTGCTTTGAGCCTCGAACGGACAACGAGCTCACAAAATTAGACTTAGAGTCCCGATTCTAATTGTCCATCATTATTAAAGCATCACCGGATCGGCGGGCTACGATTATTATTTTATGTCATTATAATGATGACGTTTTTAGAGAGGATTTTGGTGATCCCGATCCTTTCAGTGTCGATGCTGCGGCACACACTCCCCGCTTACCGTTCGTATAAGCGAGTTGAACTAAGCGGTACATCGAGCCGTATAATCATGCTGTCTTGCGCATGGTGTCTAGTGGCGTGATGACGGTTCGGCGATAGACGATTGCGTGCGGCGCCCTATGGTGTACGGTGCGCCACTTTGTACCTGTACCGGATCGGGTTGGACCAAGAGGTCAAGTGGGTTTTTATTTGAATATGACCATTTTAATGAATGGTAAGGTTCTTAATGAACGTGGTTCATAGAAGGATAAAAAGTATTACGCTTCAACAACAGAACACATCACAAAGCATTCGACGGATTGATGCGTGAACGGGGTAGGTTGATGTCGTGATGTACTCTAAAGATATACAAATACACAAAAGAGTAATTAAAGCCACGTAAAATGTAAAAATGTAATGACCAATGTAAAACCTAGGGAAACTTTTATCGATCTTTTTCAGACAACAGTTATATTAATCAGTAATAGTCGAAAATTATATTTTATCACAAACAAATAAAAAAGAATTTATCAAAAGTCTTCGAGTCAAATTAAGACCAATTAAGAAATTTTCAATGCAATATGCATATCATTAATTAGAACAAACAGTGTATCATTAATATTGAATCACAATGATGATGAATGGTAATTAGCTAATATTTCTCACAATTGTGAAGGTGATAAAGTTCAAATATTCTGAAAAAGGCCTTTGCTTACAATAATTTTAGGACTTTAAAGAAATTTTAATATTTTTTTTTTTATTTGTTATTATTTTTACGATAAGATTTTAACGCGATTATTTTTTATTTACTCAGTTGTTGGCTATATGCCGAGAATACTTTTGCACAAATTTAAATAAATATTTATAAAAATGTGAATTAATAGAAAAGATTTACAACGACTTAATGAACTACATTACGTCGACAACAAAATCTCCAAACATGATCGAAATCTTCCGTTTAATTACGTTTATCATCTACAATAGACACTGCGAAGTAATGACTAATAATCTGGATCTATTTAATCCATTTGCATTAATCCAAAGTACTCAGCTATCAAATTTAGAGAATCTATGAATTTCCGCAACGTTTTTCCGCAAGTTCTGATTAAGCTAGCGTTATCTGGACTCCTTCTCAGCATAGGATAGACCAAATTGAATCCGTTCAGAGAAAGTTTACACACGCTTGGTCTTCCTTGCTCTCGGAACTCTGAAATTCCTATTTATTGTACTAGGTGTCTTTTATTCGGACTGGAATCTCTCTAACACAGACGATTAACGGCGCAGTGCAATTTTTTTGCATTAACTAATTATTGGATACATTAACGTTCCGTTAATCCTAGAACAAGTATATTTTCAAGCAGCTAGTAGACGATTAAGACTACGAACGCTGTTGGGTAATAAAATTAGATCAATTGAAATTGGATGTAGTGTATCCATTATTTCAAATGAATAAGTCGTACAGTTTTCTTGACAGTGTTATTGATTCAAATGTGAGTGTTACCGCCTTCAAAATGGTGTAGCCTAGCTAGTTTTGATGAATTTTTTACGTTTTTTGTCTGTTTTATTATGCTTATTTATTAATTCACTCGTCAATTTAAGTGTTTGAAATAGGAGTTGTCTGTGTTTACACAATATTGATGCAAAATATTTTTATGAAGGTCAGAACATGTTAGATAACGTTAGTGTATAAATAAATAAATATACACTCTACGGATGTTTAAAAGTTATGGAAAAATCTTCTAGATTTGTTCACAAACTGCATTTAATCTAGGTCAGTCTGAGTTACTAACTAATTTAGTACGGGGCAGTCACCACACCGACAAGGAACGGTGCTCACATCCTTTTCTAACCCTTCTCCAATAGTTTTTAACATCAAAGTACCTAGTACCTCGTATAATCTCCGGCATGAACTATGAGGTCGTTCAAGAAAAACAAGCCTACACGTCGACCACTCATTATCCCAAGTGATTATAAATAAATTGCATTTAAATAATTTGTTTCTTTTATCCTGCCATATTTTTCTATACAAACCTTACAATACAAAGTAAAATACAGAAGTATCTATTGCAAACCCATTCAGTATAACTTACTAATGGCCTGAAAAAGCTCTGCCATATTAAAGCATTCCTGGATAACTTTATGGAGCGTTTAAGATACAAATGAGTAAACATGTAACCACAACTTCATATTACCTTGAAACAGTACCGAAACCCTTCTCCTATCAATTGCAATTTGTTTCACAGGATCAAAAGACGGTTCTCCCCATAAACACTTCAGCACGGCTGTACGAATGCGTACGAATGGTGTACTAAAATACAGTAATCACCAACCGCCTCAGTACTGCTCTGCATCGAATTCAGCCAGGAAACTTCGTTACGCTCATTAACTGCAACTCGATCGCCCTTCGGTACTCGACCGAGGGTAATAAAAATTGAGGATGAGACACGACGCATAAACCAATCGGCCAAAGCGTGGGACAAGCTAACAATCGAATCGACTCTGAGGGACCCCACCAGGTCCCCTAGGGCTAGGTTTATTTTATTTCATTTTTTTTAACTGGTAGCAAAACCCATGTAGTAACGTACGCGCGGAGAAAACAAAAAGGAGCAACAGAATGAAGAATAGAGAAAAAAAGCATCTCCATAATTCCTCATCATGTGCCCGCGCACTGCCAAATCAAATGAGAATTCGCGATGCATAAATTTTTATTTCCTCCCCAAAAAATCAATTCTGCATTCATTGGAGTGCAGGATGTGCATTAAAATTTGAATCGAGGAAGGTAATACTACAACCGGCAGCAGCAAAAAAGGGCACATGTGCTACGGAGGGCTGTTGCACCAGCCCCGAAAGACAAAAGGATCGCTGCTACACTCCTGGCCCGGTTTAAGCTTCTGGCTGCCTTTCCGTATCGATCCCTCTCCGGGCTTTTTTGTCTTTCTGCTTTCTGTCTTATTCTTCTGCCCTGGCCCAGGATCACCAATCAGCGAACATGCAGGCAACTGCAGCACATTACTTGCACCATGCGGCTGCTCGCGAAAGCTCTTGGATTGGAAAGAGAGCCAAAGGCAAATCGGGGTAACATGTTTAATATCTTCCTCCGACCGAAAACGGAAGGGCACCCGGTCGGTATGCCCCGCTGCAGCCCGATGCAGCACACGGTGCATATTGCAATCGCTCGCGGTCCTGCGCCTCGGTTAGCGGCTATTTGTGTATATGTGTGTGTTGCGGTGAATTGCTGCTGCTGCTGCTGCTGCTGCCGCCGCCGTGGACCGTCTCTTTCTGTGCGGACGCGCACTCCGTTGCCCGGACGTTACTGCCGATTGCCGCGTGCGCGCGACTTATGCGTTCGTCTCGCTCGCTGCCTGCTATTACTTCGTGGCATACACGGCGTATTTTTATGCTTATTACACCTTCTTATGTACACGCTGGTGGCGCTGCCCATCGGACGATGCGTTGCTACTGCCCTCGGTGTTTCTTCTTCTCGATTCACCACGAAGAAGAAGGGCCTTGATGATGATGATGATGATGATTGTTGTTGTACAAAGCGGATGAGGATTGGATACGCCACATGCTATGGAAATGGTAAAGGAAGAAAGAGGGAGGGCATTGAATTTATTGGAAAATGGAGACGCACATACGGAAGTTTTTGGAGCAGTTTGAGAGTCAGTTTTGTATTGTATGGAGCGTAAAAGGAAGGACAAACAGGAGGTTGTTGACATGAAGATAGTACAGTACAAAGCTGCGTTTGGAAGGGGTACAAATTTTTGTTTTTCGAACTAATTTTTTTTTTTTTATTTTTATTTCAAAATTTTAAAAATACTTGCAACTTCACTTTCCATTAATGCATTCTTCATAAAGACTTCGTAAAGAAGAATTCCAAAATTAATTACAATTTTATTCCTCACCATAAAGAGGACAATTCAAAGTCCTATTTAATTTATCATAATAAACAATTTTAACATCTTTATATGATTATCGGTAATAATTCCATTTCTTAAAAAATATACTTTAAAAATCAGTTCCACATGATGAAGGCGAATGCGGTGCTGATCTAAACACGCCACGGCTGTAGTTCAAATCCCATACCGTTACCCCGTAGTGTTAGGACTTGCTTGCATTACATGGCAAAAACGAGTCTTTTACGCCAGAAATTGTCGCAATGACCTTGGAACGTCATCGCATCAAGAATAAATAAACCATAACTTATATCATTTACAGTCTTTTGTTGATTGACAGTTAAATCTACATTAAAGCCTGAATGGATAAAATTAAAAGCTATAATTATCATTCGTTTAAATATTTTTTAACGTTTATCATATAACATGTACAGAAGTTCAACCTGTATTGTAGACTTTTCCTGTTTAATCATAAAATGCACGCTGACAATTGCTCATCAAGAAAAGCTTTATTTTGCCTTTATTTAGCATAAATATAATTGTTATTGATTTGTTATCCATTAAATAAAATCTATCGCCATAAAAATATCAAAATGCAAAAAAAAATCAATCACCACAAAAATATGAAAATAATGTTACTAAAAGAAGAAAAAAGTATTAACCTGAAAGCTTATCCGTGCTGTTGAAAGATGTGGTATTAATTTAATTATTTTAAATGTTCTAATGCATCACATGCACGAAATCTCCTTGCTTTAATTGTTTGTTCATGCATATTGCATGTATACCCAAAATTAATCATGAATTGTTACGGTTTTTTTTACACATTTTTTACTTTTCTCTTCCAAAACATCAGACGGAAATTGATTGTGTCCAGATTGTGACCAGAATCCTTTGAAATAACATAGATAAATATTTTATCTATTTAGCGCACAAAGTAACGATGTTT
>KB671629.1:32556-120682 GCA_000349105.1 Anopheles epiroticus
TAGATAAATATTTTATCTATTTAGCGCACAAAGTAACGATGTTTTTGTTTGATTCCTAAATTAATATCGAAAATATTGGGAAAAAATCGTTGTTTTTTTTATTCAGTAGTAACAGCCAGGCCGTATTACTAAATAATTGTTGTTCATATTTGACAAAATAAGAATTGATCGTAACATGAGAAATATGTAAATCAAATTGAGTAACTTTTTTTTTTAATTTGTAATATTCCAATTAAATTTCACAAGAGTTTCAAATAAAATATGTCACAATTGAAACATAGCAAATCTCTTCTCGAGAGACACATAAAATACCGATAAAAATTCGCCATTTTGTTTGCCTCCTTTTGTCACGCAAAGATAGTCTAACCAAACGTCGATGCGTCAGAAAAGCTTTTACCGAACACACAGGACATCGTCTTCTCGCCAAGCTACTGCACAATGTAACGATGGTCAATGTGTTGCTACCTTGGTGCCCATTCGCCCGAGGCTGTATTGCTTCAAGGCGCAAGCGCTATCAATTCCTTCATTTACAAAGTTTCGGTGGTAAAGGAGTGTGACGAACTGATTGTCCTTTTCGGTGTCGCACGAGCATGTCTTGAGGTGGTGTTAGACGGTGAGATGCAGCAAGAAAGGAGTATGGGTGGAGGAAATAAAAAAGTATTGCAAGTAATAGTCTATTCTATTTTAAACATATTTTTGAAGATATCAATGTTCTTTCAGATCGAAATGAGTACTTCAATAATAGAAAACAAATTAAAGCTCAATTATCTGTTGATTTATTTCACAATTTGCAATTCTACGATTTACCGATGCAATCACGAGGATGTGTTAAACACAGCACCTTTATTTGAAATATTAAATTACCTCCAACATCATCCATATCTTCATTCAGCTCACGACTACCGCTCGGGTGACTACCCATTACTTTGGAGAGTAGTTCAAGGTAGGATATAATTTTATAAAGCTGTAAAATGAAATCACCCAGCCAAGGCAATCGATAGCTGATGATGCACAAACGTGCTTCGGTGTGGTAATAGGTACATTTGCAAGCTGTGTTCGGTTTATACGATCACTCTCTTGAAGGTTGGAACACAGTAGGCTGGTTCCACGAGCAGACAATACACCATTCAACCATAAGTACACACCTTAGAAGCTTCAACTGCCTCGAAACTGGAAATAAACTGATCAAAACCTTCAGCAAGAGCGGTTACAAACTGACAGCAACGACAGCGCACAACTGACAGCATCAGCCTGCCGGTGCTGGCGTTCCCGGTCTCTACAAACTTCGATGCATGTTTTCCATTGGAAACTGGCAACTCGTCACGGCTGGATGGTTGCTACACTATCAAACGCTTCCAATACTACTCTCTCTCTCTCTCTCACTCTCTTCATCTTCTTTTAGCCCAACAGTCCGCAAATTGCCTTCAATCGATTCGTCACTTCGAACTAGCCCCGCATGTCCGGATGCACTATAATCGCTCTGCATTCTGGTCTGGTCTGGTCGGGCAAGAAAACTCAAACCCCCCTCACACATGCCGACCGTTGGAGGCAGTCCCGTTTCGTGGAAAAATCATACCCCCCACTAATCGAACGCCGCATCCCGCAGGGTGATGCTTTTATCACGACTTTTCGCGGCACGCTCTCGGTCCGCTTACGATTTCCCGCTTCCCCATGCCCGCGCTGTCGAACATAATTGACACGGCCGTGGTGCACTGGTTTGCTTACCGTGTACGTGTGCGTCTAACGTTTATTATGCTGGTTCGTTTTAATCAGCGCTGCAATGGTAAAACGGGTAGCTTAATTATTAAATCAACTGTCACAGTCACTGCCAATGTCCTTTGTACCGGATTGATTGGTTATTAAAAGGGTTCTTTAAAAGTTTTCAAAACAAAAACAGCCCCAGGCCGTATAGCCGAGCTAACCCCCCACCCCTTTGGGAAACGGTAATTTTCTAGCAACATAGCACTCAAACATTAAACGCAGGCGAAAACAAAAGATGAAACTTCAGCGCGAGGATGAACGACCGATCGCACCAGGATCATTAAAATCCGTGATCCGCAATGTGTAATTTAGCAGCGATTGAGCCATGCGCAGCTTGCGCTGCATTCCGTGAGTGTGTGTAATTGCCGGTGTATGATATTTCCCTTCCAACAATTTCCAAGTCACGACTCCCGCACCAAAAAGTGGCCGCTTGCCGATACACCACCATCCCTTCCCTATTCCCGGGGCTGCTGGGTTGGCGGAAAACATCATACCACGCCGTACACAGTCGCAGGCGTACGGGCAAATTATTAGCCACCAGCTCACCACACAACAGCTCACCATTTTGTTCCGTTTCCATCACGCTGCGTAACGCTAATCGCACCAGTAATTACTGCGCCCGGGCGCACCGGGTACCGTGCTGGATGGACTTTTGCTGTCTTCTAAATTATTGTTTCAGTTTCAGGATAACAGTGTTCGGCGCTTCAATGTGTGATGATGCTTGGGTGGTGGATGAGAGAGAGAAAGAGAGAGAGAGAGATATAGAGTGCCGCTAGCCAGGGAGGCTAAGTGATGGAGCAGGGACGGGCGTATCTCTCGGGGCGGTACACAACGGCCCCCAAAAGGATCGCAAATAAATCGGGCTCCAAACTGGGCTCCCAGCAAGCCAGCTGGCGTTCTCGTGACCAGCGTGCCGCGATCTTATTGGTTTGTTCTGACTGCATTCGAGGAAGTGGGGAAACCATGGTGGAAATGATGGACGGGTAAGAGGAAAATGAAGAGGAAAGAAAATGGCGTCGGTTTTACAGTGGAAAAAGCAGGTTGATTTTCGTATTTTAAATGATGTTTCAAACGTTACTGAACTGTTGAAAATAGTTTCACAAAAAAACGCGATGTAAAGTAAAAAGGAATTCTGTTCTATGCTGATTTAACTTTAAATTTGATATTTTTTAATCCAGCAGTTTGATAAATAGTATGTAATCGAGAAAATTAAAAAAAAAAAAACTTGGCTAAGATCGACTCCAGTCGTTTTTATTTGATCAAAAGTTCAGCGAATGAGCGGATCGCAACTATTTGGCTTAGCCTAAATGTTTTGTGATGTCTAAAAGCAATGAAATGATGAAATTGAAGAATTACATACAATCCCAACATAATTATAACAATTCAAGAACAATACAAGATTAGATATGAACAAAACAATGTAACAAAAACATTACAAAAGAAATGAGAGTTTGAAAACTAAATTTTTGAAAATGACAATTTTAAATTATGCAAAAGAAGAAGTTTTTCATTTCAAAAAGAGAGAAAAGAATTCTTCAAGCAGTTTTTGTTGTCAAATACCGCATTTGTTGTGCTGATATAAATTTCTTTCTGTGAATTGATTTGTAATAAGAAAGGAAAGATAAACAAAACTGGAATGCAACAAAAAAGTTAAAAATATTGATAACACAAAACTTTAAAAGCTTTGAACGGTGTTGATATACTCAAGTAAGCATATTAATAAAACCTAACAAATACACATCAAATCTAATTTCACAATAAATAAGAGAAAAAATGCGTACAATAATCTTAAAGACGGAAAGTAATAAGCAATACAAACTAAGTCAACCACTAACCTATTCAAGCAACATAAGAACACATGAACACTACCACTAGAAAATTCAAATCTTTCAGAACATAATTGAAAGTCAACAAATCTTGAATAAAGCGTAGCACAAAGATGGTAAATTAAAGATGCGTTTGAAAAGGGGCCACTTTTTTTGAAAATGCAGTTGAAGGATAGACAATTTTAACATGTCTTTTAAATCTCTTAAAGTTTTCAAGTTTATTGTTCATGTCTTCTTGTTGACTTTAATGCTACCTTGCTTATGTTTTTTTTAATTAAATAAGTTTTGTTTATTACATTTCGCAGTATTTTACTCGTTCATTTTCATTTTTCATTTTTATTGTTCTTAACTGATTGTGGTAAATCCTTGAACCCTGTTTTACTTCGATTAATTAGCTTTCATATTGAACGTTCATTATTGACTAGTTTCATTTACTGTGCTGTTGATTGGCCTTCATTGGTCTATTACCTATTAACTGGTTTCAATCATAAAACCCTCCACCGAATGGAATGGCGTACGTAAAGGAGAACTTTATTAACGATCGTGTCCCGATTAACGATCAAGCACGATATCTACCCCTACGGACTTATGATCAAAATGCTTTTAAAACTAAAGAAAGAGAAAAATATGCAATTGACAGAGAGAGAGAGAGAGAGAGAGAGAGAGAGAGAGAGAGAAATGAAGCTTATGTTCTTGTACATTATTTCGCGTTTTATTCCTTCATCCTTACCCGGTTTACTGCATCCCGGGCAAAAGGTTTTAATTTGTGTAATTTTATTTCCTTTTACGTGCAGCGTTCATACCGCGTGGCGACGGAACGGACCTTACGACGGAAGGATCTTTGTTGCCATTTTTGTCGTGGTCTATCTGTTCCAGGTTCTCGACAAAAAAAGCACGCAAACGGGAGACGCTGAAATTTTAATGCTCACCGTACCCTGACCGTGCTGCTGCGTTCCTTCCCCGACGACGATCAGCGCCTGCCGACGACGCCTACCATCGTGATCTCCTCCTACAGGAGCATACCGTCTTCGGGGCAGCCGGCCCGCTGCCTAACGCTTTATTTGCTGTTTGAAACGCCCGCGGTCCATCGCAATTGATGACCGAGCCTGTTGCTATTTTGCTTTTAACCAAAAGGTAACCAAAGACAGCGACGGCCAGGAGCCTCATTCACGGGGCGCACATAAAACGCACGAATCGCTTCCTTGCAAGGGGCGGAATAAATCGGTAAAGACAAGTTCGCCATTTGTCGGCGGGAAGATATGCGCCGTGCGCCCCCTTGCCGGAGTGGGTTACACTGGACCCGTACCTTCGGCCAAGCTACAGCCACAAGTAACAGTGCAGCAACATCCACCCAAAGGGCAGATCAGCTAACAATGAGGCACTCTGCCACTTCCCTTCTGTTTGCTGCCTTCGTTGTACGTGAAGGATCGGGCAGGGTTTTTGAACAGATGATTAAAACAAATAAAACTATCGACGGATTTTAAACTAATGACCACGAACTAAATTATTTCTTAATTCGACAAGAACATAAAATAATTTTACTCTAAATGGTATTGAACTCCAATTCAATATCTCAACTAAAATAAATAAAAAATATTGTTACAGCTTTCAGCGAAGAACCCTGTAACATAATGCTAGCTCCTTACCAAGCGACGAGCGTAAAAAAGGGACAGCTAAAAGGGACATAACGTAACAAACATAAAACCGCCCCAAAACCCAAAGCACCGGGAGCCCTTCAATCGCACCGTTCCACGATCCCTTACCGTTCCAAACTGGTAAGAGAAAACTAAAGCGAAAACGGAAAAATCATATTCACGAACAGCCCCTGGGGTAGTTTCTTATCCAACGGGTAACATTTTTCCTCCCTTTCATACTGTTTGCGCTGCACATTTTGGGCAACATTCCGCGCACTGTCGTCTGCCGTGCTTGCCTGTGCTTCCGTCCCTTCGAATGTGCTGCTGTCCCTGCTGCCACACCGTCACCAGCGTCCTCATCAGCATCATCAGCGTACCTTAGGTTAGCTTCCCGCAGCTGGGAGCATATTGTGCAGTTGCACATTTGCTGCAATCGGGAATGGGAAAGGAAGCAAGGAGCAATCAGAAACTCAAAGCAACAACTGCACACTGCTACCCTAGTGGCAAAGTATCCGCGCGAGAACGGAGCCATAAAAACACGGGGCCCTTATAAACGCTGGCGCACACAGGAAATTGCATACGACCGTGTTACTGCTTGTGTCGCATGCGTTTTTCAAACGCACATCCGTCTCTGCTGCTGCCTGGACAGGTAGAAGAATGTCGTTATTGGAATGGTTTTGTGGATGGTGATGGAGATATCTGCTAGAGTGGGAGCAGCAACGGGGAAAATATGTTTATGTGCAGCAATGATGAACTCAAGAACGAAGTTGTTAAAATGTGCCTCTGCTATACCAAAAACAGTTAAAATATGAATTATATCGTGCGGCTTTCTATTTCCAAACTCGTTTTAAAGAAGAAGTTGTAAAAAAGAAGTGTAAAAAACATTAGCGCAAAAAAACTATTCACAGATAGCAGAACGTAGTTTCGATCTACGGACCTCTGGGTTATGGGCCCAGCACGCTTCCACTGCGCCACTCTGCTCGTTGTTAGGTGGCAGGAGTATTAGTAAAAAAAGTAATTGTGTTCCTAATTTTTGCTTCAATGATGTAGTCCTCAAAGTATATTTTCTAGTGTCCAGCTTTAATTAACTCTAATAATTCTTATCCACAATAAACATCATTATTCAGCGCTTAAATATTTTCGCTTTTTTCTTAATATTGTTGTGGTTCATACTTTCACCATTTATAATTGCTATAGTAGTTATAATTGCTTGAAGAGAGGAATCTAGAATTTTTAAGCCACGAGTATTTAACTTTTTAAACAAATGTTTTTGTTAATTGGCGTAAGGTTTGTGTAATATCAAACAATGTATATGAATTATATGATTTACTAATCGGTTTAAGTTAAATTTTGATGCATAATTTTTCTAGAGAACAATTTTCTACAATCAACTTCCGAAAAATGACTGCAAAAATCATACATTGAATTTGTTCAAATAATACACTAAGTTCTACTAACTTTGTACACATAGTAGAGTATGCAAATAGCACACACAGAAATTTATAAAATATCTAGTTATCTTTTTTATTAGGTAGAAACGATCAGACCCTATTGCTGACCCTTTACTAATTATTGTTATGAATATTTCACTTTATGTCACATGATATAAATCAGTAAATAAAAAAATAAATAGAAAAATGCATGAATTAATTTTTGATTGAATAACTCGATTGAAAAAGGAACATAATGTTATGGAATGATTGAATGACTAACAACGTTTCAGATTTTTTGAAATCGCTTGTATTGTAACGACTGAAATTAAGAAGTAATTGAAACAATATGTAAATTGTGATTGAAAATCTGTTTGCTGGTAAAACATTAGCTATTTATCTTGAGATAGACGGGAAAAAGATTAAGATTAGTTAATAACGAAATACTGTCAGTAGCATTGCGGCCTGACCGTTTCCACGGACCGAAACAATACTGGCCTCTTTTATGTTTTAAGCCAGTTTTTTTATATGGAGTTTGACATTTGGCGGCTGAAATTATGTAAACACTCCATAAAAAACCACACACAGAACTAGCTTCAGATTTTCAGCCTAGGGGGTTTTGAGCCTAAAAGCTAGAATTAGTTTCGAGTACATGCTCTAGAAGATGTCAAATCTAAGGATCAGCAGTCTATCTCTTTCTAACTTGTTGTTTTAAACTGATTTCCTCATGAAATTCGATAACATTAATTAAACAAATAATTGTTTTTCTTGTTCTCTTTATTTTTCTTATTGAAATTCTTTTTACCTATGTTATTTTTTATGTACTTTCAAAAGAATCGGTTAATGTTCGAGGTATTTATATTTAATTGTTAATGAATGATTTCTGTGCTTAAAAACACACTTCCATGTGCTATAAAGCGCTTTTGATGAACGCCGAGCAACAACTACTTCACTTATCCGGCGCTTCAACTACCTGGCTGCTTTCGTCTACTACCACGAACTCCAAAACCTCTAACGGTCTTGCCTCAATGCATTATCCCCGCCTTGATGGTAGCCGCCGTCGTCCTCCCATCTCAGCTCAGCAGGAAGTCCTAAGAGGACTTTGAAGGCTGGGTCGTTCCGTACCAGGTTTAAAACATGGTCTGCTCACCGAAGCCGCGCAAGCTTATTCCACGGCACAACAGTGAGGTCGTTGTACAATTATTTTCAATGGATAAATTAGCAGTAGCTGTTACACTCACTGTCAAGAAGTGGCTTCAATAACTAAAATAAACTAACGCGTTGTTTGACGCTACCAGACAATGTTTTCATTTGCAATACTGCTCGATAAATGCTCCAAATCTGATACACAAACCAACAACTGACAGGCTGAAAATATCAGCTTCTGGCTTAAAACATAAAAGGGGCCACTGACAGCTATTTATCATAGTTAGCAAAACACAGTATGCATTGTTGTTGTCACTACGTGTCCAAATATTTCAAAAATCGCTGACATATTAATTCACTCCCACCAATACTGTAACTGTACGAAAGATCTTAGGATTAACATAAATCACCATGACCGTTACTATCCAGTGAATAAAATAAAAATTAATACATAAGTAAATATAAATAAATATAATAAAATAATGAAAACTAAAGCAAAATATTACTCTCGTATAAACGATTTTTGGAATATTGTAACTTTTAAAACGCTTCTTTTTCTGCACCCATTAATTTAAAATATATTTTAACTGGCACTCAAATATTTTGGGCAAATTGTAATCATTTAAGAGCTTTTTTTTTAAATATAATGTAAAAAAATAAAGTTAAAAGCCAAATCTTCCAACCCGACAGACCCGTCATCATCAGCAAAGTCAGCAGGACATTAGCATGCAATTTTTGCTTTACTTCAACTACTCATTCAACGGCTAGCCCGTTTTTCTTTCCCCTGTGATGACTTCAAGCTCTGGTGCAATACCTGACTGTATCCAGGGCTGGTCCAGGGCCAGGTCAGGCCACCGGTACAACTCAGTCAACGCAAGGAGCCTCGGGGAAAAATGACCCGAAACGACGCGCTGTGCAGGCTGCATTTTTTGTTCTACAGTGCTGCAGCTTCCACATGCAAAGGTGTACAATTTTACTCCATGCTTCTTGCACTCTCCATCTCTCTCTCTCTCTCTCTCTCTCTCTCTCCCTCTCTCCCTCTCTCTCTCTCTCCTTTCCTTTGTCGTCTTCTTGAAAGCGTTCGAAACCGAAAGGATTTGAAAAATTAGTCCAGACCAGATGCGTATGCAAAATTGTTCGAAACAAAAGGGAAAGACTGGGACGTGAAGAAGGGAAGTTGATTAAGAAGGTCCGAGAATTCTTGGGACATCAAGCGTGTACACGCCTTTCCTTTCGATGATGTATGCGACGGTATGAATGTATGGAGATTCTGCGATTATATGAAGACTATAAATCTTGTGGTTTTATTCAAACTGGAAATATTTTAAAGAATAAATTTTCATTTTCTTCTAATATTTGTAATTGAAATAATTCTTCTTTAAATGCTATCTAACAACATTTTTAGAAAAGTTAACTAATTGATATATTTTTTCTTACTTTGCGATTTCAGATTCTACAACTAATTTTGAAATATGTCAAAAATCTCATTCTCATTTTCTTCTCATGCTCAAAGCTCAAACTATACCACCCAAAATCCATGCACGATGTCCTTACCTTACTCGATACGTCTTGTCGATCATCTCTGCGAAGATGGCTGTGAACGAGATTATTTTGTGGACCTCCATACCCGCCTTCCGTTCCGAAAGCCTGCCCAAAAAATACGTTTTGATGCATATAATTTTGATTGATCGTGCGTGTGTGAGATGGCTACATCAAGCCAAAAAAAAAGAAACCCGAATAGAGTGGAGTTGCAGTAATTATCGTGATTTAGTATGGGGCGAGCTGAGCTGATGTATTGCACCAACGTTGGGCTGACCGATGATTACAAGGCAAGCGTAAGACAAGCGTGCAAGATAAATCGAACCGAGCTGCGGTGTGGGACCCTGCTTTGCCCCAAAACGTTAGCGAAACACTGCCGCGCTGCCAAGGATTAGAGCAGATTGATCGAAGCGACAGGTTCCAATTTTCGTCGTACACCTCGGGGAGCATCGTTTGCGTCGGGGATGCAATATGCATCCCCGATGCACTTACGATAATGACGCTGGCTACAGCACTGAACCGGGCACATACCTATGCCTGTGGAGCGCATGCGAGAAGTGTCCACTTATTTCGAAACCGAACCACTTTTCACCCCGCAGGTGTACGCAGGCTTACGTGTATGGTGTGCGGTGTGGTGAAATGTTGCGATCCTCTTTGCAGGCACTGCCACTGTCGACACCGACTTAGGGTTCGCCGGTCCTTTCCACATCGTTTGCAAACCGCCCCGGAAGGGAAATTGGGCATGAAATTGAAAATTTTCCACCTGATTTTTGGGCAACCGGGTCTGCACATACTGCACTGATTGGTTTCGTGACCCTTCGCTTCACCCGGATGGGTTTGGATGGGGTTTTCTTTATCCAGCCGAAACTGCCGTGGCCCGTTTTCGAAACGCACAACATTGGCTGATCCTTTCCGATCCTTTCGCATTTTCTTTTTCAGCCTCGTTCAGCCGTGCCGAAACAGATGAATGGAATGGACACTAAAAGGACATGCAGTAAAAAGGTTTTCTGTGAGAGCAGGAATGAGAATGGCAAATGGGAAATAAAGAATTAAACCATTTTTAAGAGATTTTGTCATTCTATCATTGTGTACCAACTGACACGATACAATGCCAAATGACATTTTTAAAGCGTTCAAATGATAATGGTTTTTGCGTTCAAAAAGACATCCATTTTGAAAGCGATCGTGTTGAAGATTGCGAAATAGAAAAAGAAAGGGATGCAGTGTAGCTTAAACTGTATGAAGCTTTGTAGCATTGTGATAACATTCTCATTGCTCAGTGACAAGAACAGAGACGATACCTGTATTCTATCTCCTGGATTGAGCATGAAATCCTGGATGAAGACTGCAATCTGGAAAGCTAAATCTTTATCATCTCGCTCTTTCACAGCAAGAAAGCTTCGGACGACGTTAATGATACATTCTTATTACGGAGCGCTTATTGCGCTATAACTTAAGGTAGGACCTCTTTTATTCTAAGTTTTAATAATTCTATTTAATCATAAATTTTAAAGGCTTTGCGTTTGCCGATCAGATCTAAGGGTTTGATTGCTGTTCTTAACCGCTTGCTATTGTTTTATATTGTCGATTCTGTTTAGTTGAGATTAGTAGAGATTCGTTTTTCGTAAGATTTCATGTTTCAATTCCTTGACCAATTAAGGTTCCATTGGAGCTTGGTCGGGTCAGGATAAAATTAGGACAAGAACCTATTTGGATTGATTGTGCTTCGTTTGATCTGATCTTGATGCAATGTACACTCAATTTCATGCAAAAGGGATCACTTGTATTTTCCTTAGAAATAGTTTTAACTAAACTCTGAACACATGCATGTATGTAAACCAATAGTAATTTGATCGGTAGTTGTTTTGGTTTGTAAAGCAGTTCCTTACTAAGAAGCTAATATAAACGTTTTTATTGCGTTATCGAGCGCATGTCGCAATTACTATTCTTTTGACAGAGAAAAAATCATTATTATTATTCGATGACCATGTCCTTTATCTATATAATCTAACTAATGTTTTTCTGCGCTCTGCTATCCAACGAACAAGATATAGACACTACAGTCTGTTAGGATGTAGCTCTGTATCACTCGTTCAATTTTCAATCGAACTGTCATGCATAGCACTGAAACACCCAATACTATTTAAAAAAACGAAGTTTTTATATTTATACAAGTGTATTGATGGTTTATAACAATTTATTTATAATAAGTAACATTCATTAAAAATAGAATACCAACAGTTTAATAAAATAAAGAAAAGAAGGCACATTTTTAAGCGCTTAAGAGCGACACGTAACAGTGATAAAAAATACAGTTGTTTAAATCAAGATTGTGTCTATTTTATTTGTCCGGGAGTATGTGACAGTTCGCAGTTGAATTCTACAAGTTTATTCGAGTAGGACATTTGTTGGTTGATAAAGCGCAGCCTTAGTTTCCTTAGTTTTTATGTCACTGTTCGAGTAGTACTTTCTAAACAGCCCTACCTATGTTTGATTTTAATAATACGAAAGTGAAAAATATTACTTACACGATTTTTTGAATGTTACGATGTTGTGAATGAGCAGGAATATCGACCTGTCTCTCATTAGATTATACTAAGCCGCCTCTACAGAGCCCTCTGTTGACCACTACTGGAAGCTATACAGAGATTTCAAATTGATGATTACTGTATAGTAATAATAAAAAATATAGAAATAGCAATTATAAAAAAAACTAAAAAAAAAACAGATAATTCAAACAAATCGAGGCGGCTTGGTGATCACATGGGAAGCGGTGTAGGCCTGTTTCATACGATCAGGCCCGACGTTGGATTGAATGCTGTTCACACGCAGGATTTACTATCCTGCTATGGGTACCCTTAATCACAACCCCCTATATACAGGATTAACTATCTTGATATAGATGGGTACAATCAGTCACAGATTGAACTCAAAGCACATTTGTGCTCTGGTCATGCCTTGACTCTACTGGGCTGTTGTGCCACCCAAGAAGAAGAAGAAGAATTCAATAAAATTTATATTGCAATTTATATTGCATTTTAACAAATTCATTAGGTAAAACAAACAAATCGTTCACTAAATATTAAACACAAGATTAATTATAAAAATAAAGATAAATATTTAACCCAAAAACGTTTATTTTTTCACTTACCAATGTCATAAAAAACTTTCTCATGTGAATACCAGCTAAGCTCAAACAAAACAATTCCAAATCACATTCAATAAAAGGTGTGTGAAATGTCTCAATCAAATCCCAATTTCTGCTCACTAGCCATCCATGCAATCATGGTGAAAAGAAAACTCTGTTTATATTTACTTCTTTCATTTTCCTTCTAACCCATCTCTTGCTTCACACATTCTATTGAATTTCAGCGCCTTGTCTTGAAACAAAATCTCATTCGCAACTCAGAATGGATTATCCAAATAAAACCATTGAAAAGCTCTCGAGACCCGAAACAGACTCAAGAAGACCAATTTGCTCTGCATTTCAAAACTATCCCTTTTGCCATCGAATTTCACGCACGCAATCGCTACGGTTATGAATATTTATAACATGTTTACTTGCCAAAAATTTGCACCTTCTCCACCCGAGGAGTGAAGCGAAACACGTGTTCAATGAACCGCAAAGAAAGGGAACCATTCGCATGCCGGCACTACGATCCCACGGCGATTAGATGCTGCTGCCCGCCTTTGCCATCACAGTCGCAGTCCAATTTCTGTTTTCTAGTTTCGTTATCTTTTGCAAATGGACTTATCCTTCCCAATCCCTCCTGCCTTCTTCGGCAAACACTTGACTTATGCGAAGGCAACTCGTCGCAATGACGCAAAACCGAGACGTACCGCTCGCAGGTACGCACTTCACAAAAAAGAAACGCTAGGTACAGCGAAAAACTGTAACCCAGGCTGGGCCGGGGGGAAGATACGGCGCAAGGAAATTGGATCATCCTCCCGCAATTATAATTAAAACCATTGTTCCAAAAGTAATTTTCCTTACAAACTTAATCAAAACAACAGACGAATAGAAGAAAAACTCTCTTTCTTCTGCGCGTTCCCTACCGACCGCCCATCAACGGCCCGTATCCCCGGGACACTCCACTTGGCGGACACCACAACAACTGCAACAGCAGCGGCCGCGGACAGCAAACTGCTTCCTTCCGAATCCGGCGCTACCAGAAAGCGAAAAGATGATCCCACTTTTTGCCATCCCCTCCGCCACCCGGAAAAACAAGCGAAAGAAACAAAAACCACAAAGCCCTTCGACCAATCCACCCCAACACAAAGCCTACTGGCGGAATGAAAAGGAGAGGGAGGGGGTGGTAGTGGGAGGAAAATCCACTCCCTTTCCTCTCCCACGCCCCTCCTTAATTCCATTCCTTTTGTCCTTTTGGGTGGAAAATCTTGCGCACAAACAAACCGGAGTTCCCAAGATAGATAGGGAACTAATTAAATTTTCTCAAATGAAATGAATCGTTTTTCTCTTTCTCTGTTTTTCGGTGTGTGTGTGTGTGTGTGTGCCTGTGTACGTGTGCAACCTACCGCTCCCTTCACTCGCAGTGTGTCTTAAGTAATTTTCTCTTCCTACACACAGAAAAGACGTTCCAGCGCGAGAAAAGTCCATCGCCCTTTTGCGCGTTTTTCGCCCATGCCGAGGCGAACCACGAAGCGTTTCGTTACAAAACCGGACGACCGGGTGCTAGTGGATTGCTTCTTGAATCGTCCCGGAGGCCACGATGATCCACGCGGGATCCTTGTACTTCTCCTTCTGCTCCCTGCCCCTCCCAGCGAACAAAAAAAAAAAACAAATGCGATGAAAGAACTCGCGCTAGGATACAAAACTTCCACCGAACGCTGCGTTTCTTATTTGTGATTTTTCATTTCCATTTTCCCACCCAACTGGACTGCCTCCACTGGATCGGAGGTTTGGGTGGCCGGTATGAGTAATGCTCCATCGAGGAGCGCGCATAACAGCAAAACAAGACGCTTTGTTGTAATTTCTTTTCGTACGCGCGCAAACTTTCCAACGGAAAGCTTTGTAACATCCCATCGGTGGGGGGGTCTCTTTTCTTTCTTCTCTAATTTTCTATTTTCCTTCGGCTGTGCTGTGTTGTTTTGCTGTGTTTTTGTTAAGCGAGCGGGGAAGGCAGGAAGGGTAGAGAAAACTTTTTCAACCTTCCTCCCATCGTCGTTTCGTCACCGGCGCAAAAGATAATACTGCTTTGAGGTGAAAAACAGTAGGAAAAACTTCACCTTAACACCGCTTCTGAAGCTTCCTTTTTGGCAACTTTTCTTCCTGATCCCGCTTCTACAAATAAGGCGAAAAACAACAACCGCACCTTCTTATCATCCCCACTAAGGGGCCGCACTGTATGCGAGAGTGTGTTGTTCGCGGATGCTTTTTCATTCCACCAGCCCACCTGATACGCGCTTTTCAATCATTCTGATTTTATCGCACAGGATGGAATCGGGGGGAGGGGGGAGAGGGCCATCTTTGGTGAAAAGTGTGCAATTTAATTACACTTGCAAACTACGCCGGTGGCCAGTGCTTTGAAGATGAGCGGGCGTGTGCACAGCTTTTCATCTGCAACGGCTGATGCGAGGGGGGCTCGTGGTTGAAAATGAAACAATCGTGTAAGTCGACGATTGGTGGAAAGGTGGAAAAAACGATGAGCAGCATGAAGAGTAAATCTGTACAACTCGCAGCCATTGATGGAAGGGAAGGTGGAAGGCGATTTGATAAGAACTGGAGTTTGCCACTTGGGTAAATTAAAAAGATGATTTACAATTTTTGGAACCTTTCCGAGAAGCAAGTATTAATTTATTTCATTATCCTTAGATTACAGCAATTTTAACAGATTATTTTGTGGTATGTAATAAAATATTTAACACCAAGACATTTTATCCAATGATTTCAAACTACTAAATTTTTATTGCTAATATCAACATCTGTACACCATAGAATATTACTCTATCCTAACGAACGATCGACACATTAAATTAAGTAAAACCACAATTCAGACACTTTTTGTACGTTGAAAGAGTTGCTTATTGCTTGTCTAGCAATTTGAAACAATTTTATCGAATACCAGTTTACAGATAAAGTAGAGATATGGTTCAAGTGATATGCAATACTCAGACTAGAAAAAGAATCTTATTCGGTAGTAATGGTCCAGGTCATATTACATGAAAAGGACATTGCTTTTTGATAAAAAGGAAAACCGAGTCTGAACTGCCACTAAAGCTCGCCAGGAAATCAATTACATGTTCCAAGTATGCTGTACAAATTTGAAACTATTTATGAGTTTTAAACAAGATGCTTTTCAAACGAACGTCACGGTTTTTGGTTGTAACCAGAATCAAGTCATGTAATTTAGAGAGTATTTATTAGTCTAAGTCCAAGTTATACATTTAATTGGTCCAAGTGAAGATTAAAACCTAAACTCTGGTTTTTCTAGTAGCCACTGCGTTGCACAAAGGTAACGTCTAAAATGGCGAAAGTCCGGTTTAACCGACTGTATTTTTTTGGAAAATTATTTCATTTTCGAAGAGCTTCATAAACCACAATATTGAAGCGTAAGTAAGGCTAACCGATTAGGCTATTTAATATTAAGATTGTGTTACATGCAATGCGGCCTGGTCACTCTACGGAATAAAACCAAATCATGATTTTATTCTCTTTACAGGAATGGCTTAATTTTTTTATCCTGCTTATTAGATGCAAAATTGCAAAATATATTATTGTAATCAAAATCAAATCAAAATGTTGTGTTTATTATCAAAAATAAAAGATTGGTATCAACTATACATATCAACTATTTAAACTATATATATACCGCAAACGAAAATTATTGTAAGGGGATGTAAATCATAAATTATATCAAACCATCAATTAAATTAAATATATCTGTATACTTTATAACTTTCCTTTATTCTAAAGGCTGCTTCTATAAAGCAAATATAAAAAATATTAATTATTATTCTATACATGAACATTGGCGAAGAAGCTTAAAAGCACCCACTAGGTTCGTTCCGTTCCTTTCCGTGATGAAACTGGTTCCGATCCGTTCCCATAAAAATGGTACTTGGTTCCGATAAAATGGCTGTACATTTCGTAGTACAGCCTGGAATCCATAGGAACCTTATTGATGTACTATTTACTTTGAAAATCCTTGTCATTTATGTGGTTCCTTACACGGAAGTTACGATAACTCTGAACATTAAGATAACATCTTTAACTCACAGTGTATGAATATTACTCAGAATTTCGATAACATTCCGATTTCCGGACCGATTTTCCCTTCCATCAAAAGCAGAAAGCATAACGCTCTGAAAAACCTTCCCAAACGCTAGAAAATACAAAGAAAAAACGCTCCAATTTCTCTCACAAAAACAAAACATATTGTTCCTCCCACCCAGCCGGCACTCGCTAAGCAAAGCTCCAAATCAAGAAGTTATGTTTTTGCGGCAAGCGAAAATGCGCCCCGAGATAGCCGCAAGCCAAAGGAATGCTCACCTGTTGCAAAAACAAGAACGCAAAAACGCACTGGAAAGTAAAACGATCAAAACTCGGCGGAAGGAGAGCGAAAGCTAAGGTGCCACGGTCTTCTTGGCCACATCCGCCGTGTGGAGCGAGGGTTCACGGGGGAGTTGGGTAGGGAGTTTTGGAATAACTTACACGGCACCCTCGTTCCGAGCACTTCCATACGCACCGTGCGCAGTTTTTTTTTTTTTGTGTTTCCTTTTTTTTGCGATTCAAAAGAAAATGATGAAAAAAAGACGCGTCTAGGAAGGAGCGGTTGGCCCCTTTCCGCAGGTTGTGGCTCCTTTCGTTTATCGCTTGCGGGCGGGCAAAGACGTGTTAGGGCACCGGGCATCCCAATCCCGTCGACAGCAGGATATGATGGGGCGCGTACTTCCTCCTTTTCCAGCGTGTGCTCAGTGTTTTCCCGATCCGCAGCTCCATTTCCATCTCTTTCGTTTCAGCAAAGGCACAGGCGAAGGCGAGGGATGGAAAAAGATGTGCAGAATATTATTATTATGCACCTTGATTTTTATGCTGCTGGCCTATGTTTTTGTTTCCCGTCTTTTCCCGGCCCATTCCCCCTTACGTCTTGACGTCTTTGCGCGGCTTTTTACCCAGGTCCTCGGCCTTGGTGGACTGCTGGAGCGCCCTCACAAAACGCCTACTTTGTGCCTGTCCGTACACTAGAGCGGGAACGGCAGAGCTTGAAGCAGGCTGCCTTCTTTTTTCTTCCGCATTTTTAAGCGCGATCACCCCTTGCAGTCCGCCCCGGACGGGAAAGGACGCATTCATTAAAATGCGCGCGATTATCTATCAAAACAATGTGCAATGTGTGCGCTTCCAGAGATTCCGGCAAAGGATAAGCCGGCTGACGGTTGAGGTATGGGCCGCTACCACCGCTGCCGCTGCAGCCCATCAAGCGGGAAGAGGCTTGACGCTGCGGTCAGGTGGTCAGGAACCGATCTGCCGGTTCTCTGGGTCGTACGATCACACACACCCACCCCGAGGGCATTGGCTGTTGGTCCGACCGATCGTTCCAAGCTTCGAGAGGTCCATTTTTCTTGCCCCTCCCCACACAACCACTGGCCCTCAACCATGCGCCCTTAAAACGAGGCAGCAGACGATGCTTTGTGGTGCAAGAAAATCCACTGTCCACTTTGGGGATCTCCGCCTAAGACATCCTTCAAACCGTACTCGAAAAACCTTATCGGAACTTGAAAGGGGCAGGACATATAGAAGAAGAAGACGCCACGATGGGGAACGTAACCTGCCTCGCGAGCAACGCACCGAGCCTCTTATTACTGTTATCATTCATATTATTATTATTAAAAATGTGCAATTTTTTTACACAATTTCCGTCCCTGTCGCCGGCAATGCAGGCTCACACCGTACCAGTACCAGAGTGTGTGGTATGAGCACCAGTTTCCGTCTAGGGACCGTGGATTGCAGATTTCAAAGGCTGGACTGGTTTGCAATAAAAAAGCAAGGAGACGCACAAATGAACCGAGACTTCGATGCGTCGTTTACATATTCACTCTGTGCTGCATCCCACCGCGTTTCGAGTCGCTGGCGTACGCTTACGCTTCGCTTGATTTTATTTTAGAAAGGAAGAGTGGTTAATCTTTGCGGGCCAAAGCATTTGCATTTCGGGTGAATTATTTCTCCCTTTTTTGCATTAGCTTTTTTGCTTCATAAGAGTGGGTTTATTCGGGATCTTTACCAGGTGAATTATGGTGCGCAGGTGTTTTTCTCAAATTTCGAGATTAAGTACAATATTTTAAAAACCATCATCAAGAAAAACTGAGGTAACATGCAAAGCAGCCGAAAATACGTAGTTTCTAAAGAGTTTAGCGAGACCTATAATGATCTAAAAAATAATAATAATTTAAACTTTCCACGGATAATCTTCAGCCTGATCAAATTTCATCGAATTAAAGATAAATAAAAAGTAAGTAAAAAAACTATTCCATATCACGGTATATGCTCTGGAAAAGACACACTGTCTGTTAAAGAAACAAGACAGCCATTTGGTCTTTGAGTAATTTATTATTTAATAAAAAAGTGTCTAATGTCTGATTTCCTTGACGCTTACGAAAATACAGTTTTTTTTATTAATTTCTCATTATGTAGTCGACTGGCATTGACAACTGACAGGTGGACGAACAAACAGGCAGCAGTGAAAATGTCAGAAAATTGGATTATTTGGTCATTCATTCTATTTTTCATACTTTAACATGACTTGTTATATACACATATAGTATATGTACAAACGATTATTGGGTTAAAAACATAACAGATGAAAATCGATAATATTTAATCCCCTAAATTTTCAAAATCTATAAACATAATAAAAAGCAATATGGCCGTTACTTCTGAAATAAAAAAAATATGTAAAAAAGGAACATAAAAATTTCATTTTTCAGTAGTTTTTCATACAAAAACTGGCCTGATGTATCGTTTAAATTAACCTAATGACAAACTTCACAAATTTGTATTTAAATTTCTTGCGTAAAAAATAAATAAAACAATTCTAAAATAAAATAAATTCTAAAAAAAATATTATTTTTACGCTAATAACAACCGATCTGTTTGTAGTTCTATGCACTGTATTTAGGTATACCTATTTAAAACCTGTAATACATTAATACCTCAAGGTCAATTTTATTATTGTATCCTTTGGACTGCGGAACAATAAAATAAAGGAAGCCTATTGAATACTCCTATATTTGGTTATATACCACTATCTATTTTGATTTTTTTATTTGTTTAACAGAATTCGGTTCTTTGAACAGAACATAAAAAAAGGTGCGTTTGATATTAATATTCTACTAGCAAGAGCAAATATTTTCTTTATGATACTTTACCAAAAACCCTCTATTACTGCTATTGAAAATAAAAAAAACTATTTAACTACGAAACAAATAGGTAGCAATTGCATGATGGTAATTTTGAGCTTTATTTTTAACTGATATTTTAATTATCTTTGTTTCTACAACAGTTTAAGGCATTGAACATTGGAGTTTTATGAACTCCCTGGAAGAACGCGATCGCAATTGTGACTATAAAATGTCTTGAAACATCTCAATGACAGCTTGGAAGAAACTTAATCTAATTACTGAATTAAAAGAAGACATTCCAATTCATAATCCCGAAAAAAATGCGTCTAATCGAATACTATCAACATAATATACTCATTCATTTTTCATTACAAAGCCCCACTGCACAACCCATCGTACCTGTCACTATGAAACTATTCATTAAGCGTACCCCCTACCACATGGAGCACACATTAGCCTTTAAACCCTTCGTTCGATCATCACCAGCCCTGCATCAAGCATCTACCAATACGTTGGCGCACAGGGAAAAAGGATCGAGCTCTGCTGCGTCTTTGCAAATTAATTTTCTACCCACCCGGTCCGTGCACCGGTACGGTACGGCGGTTGGAATGTAATTATCTTCCAACAAAATGTATTACAAACATCATTGTTTACCGTTTTGCCGTCTCAGTTATAATGTATTCCACCTATTTTCCTTTTCCATCAGCCACACACACACACACATTCTGCTAAAGAAAAACTGAACACACTCCCTTAGGGATCGGGCGCTAGGACGGTGCAAAACCTGTAGAAACAACAACAGCAGCAGCAGCAGCAAAAAAATGGCTTCCTTGAAGGAAAATCCATACTGCCACCTCCCATCGTCATCGGTGGTTGGTCGGTCGCGGGATGGTTAGCATTGTTTAGCGTGTTCGCCCGAGTTCACAATCCAAGTACGGTGCGCAACAAGACAACAATGTTGCCGGTGTCGCCCATCGGTATGCTCTCGTGGAAGATGCTCACACAGTTGTGGGTGTGGGTAATAAGTCGTTATCATTTGGGCCCTTATCGCACGAGGGAGGGGGGGGGAGAGGTGGGTTGATTTGTGGGTGTTAGCATACTAGGGCTAGCAAGAGGAAACCATCAAAAGACGCTGCTGGCGAGCGAATTCCATAATATTGTATTTATTATTTGACGGTGTGTGCATAATTTAGCGTTCCCAAAGTCTTTGCCGGTGTGGATGGGTTTGTGGTGGTTGTTTTGCTGTACGTATTTGTGTGTGTGTGTGCATCATGTATGGAGTAGAATAATCCCTCCTTCTCAACATACTGCGGGCACAAGCACGTTTCACCTAGCGCACACAGTTGTCAGCAAACCCATGACGACAGCATCATAAATTAGAAACCCTCGTCCCATCCCAGACCCCCTGTGCCAGTGGATGCTGCTCCTACTAGTGGAGAGTTGTCGCCCAATGGCATCATTTGTCCACCGCCACGTTATAATCCATAATGCATGCCGGCGTGTATGCTTAATGCTCCAATGACTTCGCCTTCCTCGTCCGTCCCCACAGCTGCTGACACGTTTCACCATTGGAATTACCCATTCCCGGAAGATCCGTTTCGAGGATCCTTCGTGCCACACACACACACTTACATCCACCCAACCACCCACACGTACTAGTTGTCACTGGCAGAGTCTTCGGTTTCGCGAAGAGTGCCCGCCAGGCACGTTCGGTGGCGCTGTTTCGCGCTGGAATATGTTTATTAATTAAACCGATTATTATTACTATTTTTGCACCGAGGCATCCAGTGCCTGGCAGCCGTGTGTGCTGTTATTAATTCCACCGAGGCTGCCACGAGCTATATCGGCGATGAGCCGGGCTACTGTGGGTAGTATGTTACGCTGCGCCATCGCACCAACTCAGTGCAACGGGTCGATAAAGGGCTAAAGCAAACAATTATTGTGCCTAATCAGAAGGTTTGCGAATGCTTGGTGGCGAAGAAGTTAAAACATGTTTATTTCTAATAAGGATTATTGTCCTATATATTAAAAGTGCAGGTCTCTGACGATTTTTTTTTGTATTGCCATGTCAATTTTACTATGTCATAAAATGTTATTATGAGGCCATAGAATAAATATGTTATACATTGAAATTTAGTTACATGAGATGTAAAGTTTTAAAATAGTCACTATCTTACATATTCAGTCAAACATACATAGATCTCTGGACAATCTGCTGATCTGCCTTAAATATTACCGATTGCATTAACTATTGTCAACTACTAGATTATACGGAATAAACGTATTTCACCAAATATCTTTCGATTGAAAATTCTAACTTCTGTACATGGTTATTATTTTATTACATGGTTATTCTTTTTTTTTGTTTTTCTTTGCAGTGTAGAAAACGCTGCTTAAGCGACAAAGGGCTTATTTATTTGTAATTTTGTGTACCTCATAGTAGCATCTGTGTGACCTAGGCGATTGTAACTCAACAAGATTGTATACATGCAGTCAGAGCTAAAAAGAACAAACAGTCACTCTTTAGAATATATCATGATAACCAAAATGGGATGATCAAACATGTAGATGTTTTAGTAACAGTTTTTAGCAACAGTTGCAGACGAGTTAAAAATGTATATGCTCTAAATAGTGCTATTTTATCGGTTTTACTGTATGTTACGAAGAGCAAGCATAAACATATCATTTTGCTAATTCGAATGATAGCAACTATTTTTTAAATTTACCCCGACAAGTGCGGTTACTGTTATTAGTAAAATACACACGCACAATGAATGAACAAAAATCTCCGAAAATAAAGCTTACATACTTACTGACACTAAAGCATTCATACGAAACATCGAGTAATTCAGCAAACATTTTTTTTTGAAGAGGTATATTTTATATTCTAGTGCTGTTTATGTCTTTGTTTACAGCATAAAGAATATAAAACTTAATATAACAGCGATGTTTGAAGTCAAGTGCTGTACAGAAAATATAAGTTAAATAGTTCGGTAACATTGTTTGTTCCTTAAAACAACACCATGGACACATCGGCTCCTTATGTTGGAATGAACATGACATCAAATTCGTAAACAACATAAATTTATAGTATCGCAGTTATGATTAATACATATGTTTTAACATTTAAGCCACTGTATTTGCTTCTCTTCATCATAAATTTATTAATCTAAACTATTGAATTTCAGCCAATTTCATTATTCTGTCATTCTTGTTTACAAATTTACACACTTCATTGTGTTCTAAGTATACCAGGACGTTCATTAATATTCTTTTTCATAGCAGGGGTACGAAATTGTAAGTACATTTTATAGCCTTAAAATCCGCATCATTTCATAATCGATTGTTTTGCTTAGAAACCACCATTCCATCTTTAACACACAAATGACCGCTTAAATGCGAATCCACTTCAACATTACGCACTGCAGTTACAACTCAATTTGCACTAAAATGTGACAAAATGGTGCCTGCAGGAGCTCGGCAAAGTACATAAAACTTCCCCTTGCACCAAGAATATACCATCCTCAGCAAGCCCCTCACATGCCCATTAACAACCACTCATTAAAGTGCAACTCATCCCCGGATTTAGCAGAAGCATCATCTCCCGTAAGAGGGAAAATTGTGCCAAAACGTCAGTAAAGAACCGGAGAGTGCGATAGAAAACCGACCAAGTAAAAGGGCTGTTTGTCTTTAATCAGCAGTAAAACCCAGCCACGGACGAGCTTCCACCCAGGAGCCACCGCATCAAAAAAGGGGGCGAAGATGATGATGGAGGGTGTCATAAAATCGCTCCATTTCGGAGGAAACTTTTGCCGAACCTCCCTGTTCCCATTTCCCAACGAAACTGGGAAGGAAGCAAAATTTTTATTGCTCCGCACATTCTGCACAAAATGGAACCTCCATAACCATATTTCATCCAGGGCAACGATCTGCCGGGAGAAGTGCCCAAAATTTTCTATCCATGTAATGACACGACCGTCCTTCCAATTCGAAGTAATGGAAGGACTGTGTGTATGTGTGCGTGTGAGACTATGGGTACATTTCTGGGAAAGTGCAGCAGTAAATTCTGGCACTTTATGGCAGCCCTGCACAGGATCGTGAATCGGGCGGCTGCGGAAAAACGGCTAGGAGGAAAGAGAACCAGGGCAATCTAGCGACCTGCCCCGGAAGATGCCTTCGAGCACCGGTTGTGCAGTAGAAAGGATGGCGGAAAAGTTTTATGTAACTTTAATAAATCCCCCTTTCCCAGATCCTTCTCTTCTTCGCAAACGTTTGCTTCTCCTCGCCGTAAATAGGAAGCAGCCCAAGGAAGGTAAGGGAGAAATTTTCTTTTCCCCCGGTAGCACCAGCATCCTTACACATCACGGCCAAATCACGGCTACACATACACAACGAGGCACGAATTTTCCCTGCCCGAAGTCCGTGTCGTTGTACACGTAAGTTTGCCTCGGGAGTCGCTTTTCGCGCACCTCGGGCATAAGGAAAAGGATGGCATGCGTCATACCCGTGGGGTGAAAAACAGGGACCACTAGAGGGACACACTCTTCTTATCACACGGCGACTTCCGTTTTGGGGTGAAGAAACAGAAGGGAATAAGAGATTGCCAGCCAGCCAGCCAGCCAGCCAGTCAAGCTCAACCGGAGGCTGCAGGGAGTGTACCAATCGCTCGAAGCGGTTTGTACATAGGACGACGATTTGGTCATGTATATTTGGAAGGCTGCATTGCAAAGGGAGGGAAGTGGAGAGGGGAGTGGGATGGTGACAAAACAAGGGTGTGGAATGCGCTTTTTCTGCTTGATAAAATCGATATGTGTTTTCTTGGAAAATTCTTGCCGAACGCGTTTGGAAATCAACCAGGAAACTCTGCAACTCTTACGTTCACTAAATGTTTCGAAGCAAAGTGGCCTGCAAGGGACGAGAATTGATGACACGACGGGAGAAGAGTAGTATACCGAATGACGTACACTTACCAAATACCCTAACGATCCGAACCTACTAGCGTGCGCTTTACACCGTACTAAAATGGAGCCCGGGCTGATGGTACGTCGCGAGAGTGAGAGCCACCAATTGTGCTTATGGCGCTTTTTGCTGCCGTTTGCTGCCACCGTTGTGCAGTAGGGATTCGGCTTTTCCCTTACTACTCTTCCCTGTTGCGATTTTTCCCCCGTCACGCGCACGGTTTCTTTCGCAATCCTGGCCCCTCGGACCAGACAGATACACCACCACGAGAGAGATACCGACACCGGCGGGATGATTTGGTACGTACACACACTCATACAGCATCCCTCGTCCGAAAAGAGGGAGAGAGATTGTGTGTACGCTTGTGGCTGTGTGTGTAAAAGAGAGTGAAGGGTCGACAGCCCGCCGGCCGGTGGAACGAGATGGCCGAGTGCCCGCTCCGACAGCGACAAATAGCCAATAGCCGCCTCTTGCTCGAAGCGATACGCGAAAGAGAACGCGCGCTGGCTCGGTTGCAGCAGGCGAGTAGGCGTTACCGAGCGGTACTAGCGGTTGCTTCACTCGCACGCGCACGGTACGGCTTTCCCGCTTCCGCTGCCCGAGCCCGCAACATGCCCGAGGATTTGCGGCCCTTTCGGCGGGAAGCGAAAAGGAACCCTGCAGCATCAGCATCGGGCACCAAGCACCCCTCCCGTTCGGTGTGTAAGGACGCTGTGTGCGGCGGCGTCGGCGCGGAGGAGCGGCCGGCGAACAAACAGCAAAGGCACATACAGAAGGCGCCCTGCGAATACCCTGCAGCTTCACCTGAGCACACACTTTCAATCGATCGATTGCGCAGAGCATTCGTGCTGCGCTTGCCGTTTCCGCGGGTTCGCGTGCGTGTTTTTTCCAACCCTGAAGGAGCGTTTTCGTCCTAGCCGCGCGGGCTGTTGTGTTGTGAAGCGTTCGCTGCTGCATCATCTTCATCAGCAACACGACTGCTGCTGCTGCTGCTCTGTGCGTGTGCCGTGCGTGTCGTTTCGGTGGCGTGCCCGCGCGTTCTCAGTGCGTTTGGCAGTTGACAGGGCCGGACACGGTGGACAGTACGAATTGCGCCCTCCGTACGGACAAACGGAGCGTGGAGCGAAAACCGTTTCGAAGTGCTATGGTCAGAGTGTGTGGTCGTACGTACGACCCCTGCCCTACTAGCCCATGCGTAGTGGTAGAGCGTGAACAATCGGAATACAACCCTGTGTCAAGCGTGAAATAGTTATATTGAGTGTTTGTATTTTACTACACGATTCTGAGAATAAGGTCACATAAACACAATCCAAAGTGAGAACTGCTGAAAGCTGCAAGAAGGCTACCACCACGGGTAAAAAGGATAACCAAAGCCAAAGTCCAGCCACAGCTCCATCTAGAAACGGAGACAGTGAAGCTTCCTGAAGTGAGTCAAAACGATAGTGAACGGAATAGATCGACAAACATAGCGTGCCGACCTCGAAGCTACATCGTACGTGCTCCAGCTCAAGCGACAACCGTGCCGTGCTGTTGCAACGGAACACGCGATCTAAAGTATTTTCCATAAGCGATTCTTCCATCGTTTCCTCGAGGCTACACAACTCCTCTCTCCCTCTGCCTCTGTTAGCTCTTCTCACCCACTAAAACCACAACTTTATCGGCCCAGTTTCAAGCTGCAATACCTTAAGCGTGATACTTTAATGTGCCTTCTCTCTGACTAGCTTCGAAATCTACCAAAAAAGCACGCTACACGAAACCGACCACCCCGGTCGAGAACTAACCAATGGACGTGAATTGCTTGTGCTGGAAAACAAAGGTGTTTAGTGGTTGCGAGCGTATTGCAAAATCAAACGAACAAGTGTTAAAAGTCACGTTGTAAAGTAGAAGCAATTACAACATCTTGCCGCTGACTGCAAGGAAGGTGACGATCGGTGTAACGTGATTAAAAAGGTGAGAGATACTCTTGTGTAACAAAACCCTCAGCCACTTACATTCCGCGCTACACTACAATTCACCACCTTCCCACGTGGTTTCGTGTGTAATTGTATACCTTTCTGTGTATGTGTGTGCTGTTATGTGTGCGTGTACCGAGGCGCTGCTAGTGTGTGCCGCAAGAGAGTGAGCGTGGTCCACCTATTGTGCATATCCACGTGCGAGTGTTTCTAAGGACTATTGCAAGTGCAGTTTTTCCATCTTTCGTGAATTTTCTCCCGTATCCGTGTGAGTGTTTGTGTGTTCTTATTGTGTAAGTGTAAGAGAAAGAACCTATTAAATTCAGCGAAGATCCTGCAACGCACCATTCGGCCAGCCAGTACGGAAGCCAGCAAACCCTCTGCGACATGATTATGGTATGCACAGTTTAAGTATTTCTTCATAAGCGCCTAAATTTATACTATCGTCGTGTCGGACGTACGTTCTTAAAATTCGTTCAAGTAGTTCTTTATTAGTTAATTTCCCCATCCTTATGTTGGCTAAAAGCAAAAGCCAGAAGAAGAGCTATGCTTTGTTCCCACGATAAGACATTTCTCTCACCTATCACGAACGGTGATCCGCTGCCTTCCCACGGATCATTATCATTCCAAACCCATAAGGTATAAATAGGTGCCAGCAACACGGCAAACAAACCAGCACCAACACAACAAAAAATCAATCACAAAACTTAATATCGCTTCGCATGCAATCGTCAGCCGTCCAATAACCGATAGATTGGATGAGCATTTGATCCTGGGATCGGTCGATGGCTTTATCCCTTCTTTCCCATTTCGTTTCTGTTTTTTTGTTGCGTTAGCTACTGGCAAAAGAATCTGAAAGGGAGCTTGGCAAAAAATAGGACGAAACAGTTAAATGTCTAGAAATTATTCAAATTGCTATCGCCCACGGATATTCGGAAAGGTTGATGCATTCTGCAGCGATGCGCTTCGTTACGTGAACGCCTGTGCTGGTGTAGAACCGATGAGAAGTTCAAACGAAGAGCTTTATATATTTGGTAGACGTGTTCAGTAACATTTTGCTGGGAAACAAACAAAAGAATAAAAAAAGAAAGGGAAAAAAATTTCAAAGTTTAACAAAATATTGACTGATTTTTAAACTTGTGTAGTATTTTTTTCGTAGTAGATCGTTGTTTCCTGAAATGAAATAAGTGAGGTCCAAGCATGGCAGATGCTATTTAAAGTTTCATCAGACTATTTTTACTACACATTTAACAAATTCACTACAATATCTATTAATATATTTATGAAACTAAAGGATTTTTATTTTGTGACACAAAATGCTCACACCATAAAAATGAATGGTTCTTTATCAGATGATTTGGTACGATAATTCGACGTCAGTCTAGATTTTAATTCCTTATAGTCTGAATAAATAAAAATGAAAACAAGTGTGTGCACTTAAAATGCTTCAAATTATAAACTTTACTTGTTCTTAACCTTATTCGACATGCTTTTAAAGCTTCATAGTTCGTGATAAAAATATAAGCAAGAATATAAATCATATAGAAAAATAAAAATTCAAATCGGTTCTGATAACGACATTGAAAGCTTCATTTAATCGTTTTATTGTAGGAATTCATTGATAACTTAAATCTGAAGAGCTATTAAAAGAACGAAATTATTTGTTCTATTTGAAGTATTTTTTTTAAATTATTTATATAAATGCCATCTTATCAAGAATATCCTTTATACGTAGCAATAGTCATTAAATATTTTTTTAAATCTTTTTTCGGCTAGAACCGCCAGACCATAAGCTTAAAATAAGTAACAACTGTTATATAATTAACTAACATCAAAATCTAAAATGATTTCAACAATTTGGCAACAATTGTCAACTATGGAACGGAAAATGAGTAAATAAATACGCAACCATATCAAAGGGAATGATCTTAAATAGTTCCTAGGGTGAGTTATGGACATTAAGTTAAGGATTTTGATCCTTATAAGTTTAAGTATTGAGGACATTTGATACAACAGATCGTTTGTGCAAATAAGTATTGATCTAATTTGACCAAAAAAAGTTTTTGCTCAATTTTGTACCTCCTTAAATTTCAATTATAGACAGGAACAGAGGAATTAAAACGTTTGGTAAATCGAGGAAAAATGAACATCCTTCAAACGTATTTTTATATTTTTACACTCAAACTTAAACAAATAATTTGGTTTAAACTATTGTGTAAACTTTGATAACACATTAGATTTATTGGCTATGTTCAAATTTAACTTCAGTGCTATTGTTATAATACATTTGTTCACACTTTCTACACAAATCTTCTTATTTAATATATTATTTATTTTACAACCACTCACTAATAGAAGATATTTAAACGGTACATGCAATTCTGATTTGAACATAGTTTTTAATACTTTGTCATCCCTCTGGAATCAATGGAGTGCTATCCAGCCATCGCTCTCTGTCTCTCTATAAATCCTAGCATCCACCACCCATACAAAGAAGCATATCGTTTCATTTTCAATGTCTCTCGTTTCGCATCACAAACAGAAACATAAAGGTGATCATTAAAAAGGTTTACCTTGTGTAGTTGATTACTCTACGATGCACGCCATTCCAGTTCGCGTTCTGTTTTCCCCGCGCCAGCATACTTCTGTAGCATGAATCATTCTCCCCATCGGCATCCTTACTCCCTGCAGCCACTTCCTTGCAGTTTCGTGTACCCGAGATGCCATCGGAAACATTGTAAGTCACCGCCATTCGACAAGCCATCCATGTTCCACTCGGTCTGTCCAATCGGTCTTTGCTTTCCTGCGCCCGTTTCGATTCGCATCCGTGCTTACGTGCTTTGTGTACTTGCCCGTGCTTCCATTACGCACCACCATGTTCGTTCATTTATCACGCTCATCGAAACGTCTCGTCATAGGGCTCAGTGCAAGTCGGTTTTCATCGTTCGATCGATCGAAACGGATTCCGGTTGGCTGGGACCTGCTGGGAGCAGCGTCAACATTGTTCTTTTCGGCGGCCTTTTCGGAAGCCGGTTATCGATCGGTTGCCTTTCACGACGCTTCGATACACTGTCCAATCCGAAACCTTTACCGGTCGATCTATACCTACAGCCACAAACGTTCTAGCCTTCGCTTATACAATCAACTTACGGCGAAGGTTTACGTTTCGGTTGTGAACAGTTTTCTCCAAACTGGATCACTTTCCGCAAACGGTTTGCCAACCGTGGAACCGGTGCCGAGCCAAGCGTGTCCAAAGTTTTGGAGATTTTCCCTCGAAGGCCACCTTTCCGCCTTTTGACCCTTTCTCCTACCCCTCCGTTCCGTCTGACAGTCTTTGGCACGTTACGCTTCCGGTGGGCTTAACCTTGCCAACGGCGGGAAAAACTCCAACTCAAAAGCCGGAGGTTGGCGTCGGTACAGACCTCCCGCAAACGCCAACACCGAAAGTGCCCTTCCGCCGTCGACCGAACCGGAGAGAAGTTGTACCATCAATTAGTAACCGCTGGCGGCACTGGCGGTAAACTTTAACGAGAAAAACCAGTATCCGGGACCGGGCGGTAGGGCGTTTTTGGCGAGTTGTTTACGTACGCATACAGCCGCGGTCGCTAGCGGTACGGGTGCCGTAGGGGTGGAAGGTTTTCGGTAGGGGTTAAGGGAAAAGTACTTTTTGAAGCCGGGGTTGAAGATGAAACACAAACGAAAGCGCATACATACGCGTACCGAACCGGTGCAGACGTTCTTTAATGAGCTCAGACAACGCAGAACGGAGGTTTGGTGGGGTTGAGTGAGTGTGGGAGAAAATACACAGAATTCTATTTAAATGCTGATTAAAGCTTGCTGCAGACCTTCTTTCAATATCAAAATAGGCCTTTTTTCAAAGAAACCTTCAACCGCAACGAAGCAACGAACCAGCACTTAGTAGACTACAGGGCCGTCAAGCTTACAACCACTGTCTATAAACGCGCCTCAGTATCGATCGATGCCGACGGGGTTGTAGGGAATCCCGCACTTTTCCTGGAACTCCAACAAGTACTCGACGGTGTCCCATGACACTGTCACGGGATGTCTGATTGCGCACGTTCTCGCTCAGCAGCGCCTCTAGTAGTACTATCAACTAACTAGCGGTGAAGGATGTTCTATTTTTCTGCCTGCGTCTCCACATCGTTTGCATATATCACATAAAATCCTCCCCGTCCCCCTGGACTAGCGTTGACGAACGAACGCATGCATTATGCAGGTCGTATCAGATATCGATCGAGCTGCTGGGGAGCCGACGGCAACGAGTTAGTCAGCAATTGTCGCATCGATTAAACTGCCGACTGGAGCGTGTGGCTAATCACGCCGCCATATGAAGGTGGAATGACAAATGAGGTTTGCGTTTGAGAATGGAAAGGTCGCGGAAGGCACCGATGGTGGCGTACATGGCGGGATGAATGTTTAGATAAATCACACAGGCCAGTTCACTTTGCCCATATGGCTGGAGCACACAACTCGAAAGCGATATGTAGTGTTGGGTGTAAAAATAATCACCATCCACTCGGTCGGTCTACTCATCCGGAACATTGTAACGTCACACCTGCCCTCCCTGCAGCTTCAGTGCACTTTTACCACTTCATTATTTAATGATTTTGTTTCGATTGCTTGTTTTTCCTTTCCCCAGTGCTAGTAGACTGCTAACTCAAACAAAAAAGAAACACTCTTCAGCTCACCATAGCGTTCAAATTTAATCTAATCCGGACGTGGAACCGAGCACCAGAGCTGGGAGGCAGAGTGGGCCAAGGGGGTAATATGTTACAGCCGAGGGTAATGAACACATCATCCATAAACCACCAGCACCGCAGCAAAACGGTACATGATTAATGTCGATCGATTTGTTTCGCCCCCGTGCGTGTGCAAATATATGGCTGGCGCAACATTTTGAGCAAGAGAAATTGGTTTCAATGTGCGGTGCGATTTCGGTTGGCATTTTTGTGGTGTGGTCCATTAAGTATGTTCCTGCTTTTTTCGTTTTTGGGGAAGATGGAAAGACACCGGGAGGCTCTGAGATATCGATTTGTCGGTGAAGAGTTGTTTTGGGACGCTCGTTAGCTGCAGCAGCATGCTTTCCTTTGGATCATCTCCCGGTGATTCATCAACGACGAGCCGAGGGTTGGCGTTTGAGAGAAGAAGGTTAATAACTCTATACCCTTTCTTTCAGCCGCGGTGATGAGCGCCCGGCAATCTTCCGTAAATGGCCATTAGCTGCGTTCGAGTTTTGTTTTGTTATTGTTGGTTGGTGTGCCATCGAGAAAAGGGAAAAGCCACCTTGATTGAGAAACAGAGTTGACCTCCAATCCGCCTAGAATATCCTCACCCTCACCGTCGGTGCACTCGATTCTAATGATGGGTAGTACCCGATGGCATCACCGTTGCCGCCACCGCAAACGCCGCGATAAAGCTCATTTCCTGTTGTCAATCACACCGGACCATCTCCGGGGCCAGCTTGTAATCAATCTAGAAATCGTTTCATCCGAACGCACGCTGCAACAGTCAACCGACCGGCAAAGAGAAAAAAGTGATTAGGGCAGGTCTATCATCAGGTAAGGCTTCCTTCACCTGGGCCTGGAGATTTTTTTGTTCGTTACTCCTTTAACCTCACAGTATAAACGATTAAAAGGGCATGAAATGAAACCCAGTGACACCCAAACCTGGAGAAGCATAGCTGAGCCGGCATATTAGCGGCACGATCGGAAATGATCGTTTCGGCGGATGGCGGCGCTCATTCACTCATTAAGTACCGTTTAGGTACGAAACTTAGCCCCGCATGGAAGGGGCTTTTAATCCTTTAATCTTCGATTCTGTTTGATTTTTGGTTTCCTTTTTTATTTCAGTGATTATAAAGTGCATTTGAACGCAATTATTGGAAGGAAATGTATAATTAAGGATCAAAGGGGTCAACATTTATATCATTATATTTTGTAAGGAATATCCTGTAGGGAAGTAAGGAAAATACTCTGTTTATTTTAATATGGGTATAACTTACATTAAACAACTGATAAAATGTTTATATAGCGAAGAATCAACGGCATAAAAGCTTCTGCAATTTCATTGATATACCAATTCAAGCAAGGATCATTTTGGTCTGTTTTTAGTACTGTTAATTGTTCTGTTTTTGGTTTCGTTTCTTTTAAGGCTGTTTATTTGGATTATATTTGCTTTCATTAATCTTTACAAAATTATGCATAAAGAAAAGCAACATAATTTTGAGAATATAATTTTATCCAATGATCTTAGTTTAAAAGCAATACGGCCTGCCCATTACTAGTTTTTGTCACTATAATTATGAAAACGACTTACAAAATTAACGAATATATTTAATTTTTGAAGATCTTTCGATTTATTATTATTACTTCCCATTATTTCCTAATTTTCTAAAGAGTTTTACGTTCATATTTTTATTTTCTTAACTTAAATTTTAATTCTTTAGAAGTTTTAGTTTTATGTATTGTTCATTATTTGTTAATCAATTTATTGTTTTAATATTTTGTTCTTTTTTATTCGCTTTTGTTCTTTAGTTTTTAATCGTCTTATTTGCTGTTTACATTCAGTGTTTATCGTTCTTAGCTTCGTTAAAGCTTTTGTTTATTCTACCATATTATAAAAGTACATTTATAAGTGGTTCCTTTCTTTAGGAAAAATTAATATAAATCTCCACTCATTGCAAATATTGCTTTCCATTGAAAACAAAAAAACTGGATTCAAACGGCACCAAACCAAATCGCTCATTAAACACAAATCCTCGCTCACCAGTCCGCTTTTATGGTATCAATTATCAGCGACCCCGTGCCTGTTAATTGGCCCAAATCATACGCATCCTTTGCGTCCGAGTCAAAATCAATGCTCACCCAAACAATGAACGATAATTTGCCCTTCCGAGTGGGTGATCGCACACTTTTTTGCAGCCGTTTTATGATGCCTGGACTGTTTTTCCTCCCTCTTTCCTCTTGGATGTGGATGTTTTGGCCATCGCCTTTCGATCATCCTTCAAATCTCGGGTGCTCAATCTTTGCAAATGCAGAAGAAAAAAAAATACATATTCAAGAAAACGCAGAAGAAAAGTGTACACTTTGGAGTGTGCCATGGACGATGCGCTACGTTGGCTTGATTCCTTTTTTTCGGGGTGGGTTTAGACGTATCATAAAGACTGGAAAGGATTTCAAGCACACCAACAAAAAAAAACTCCGTCGAACGCGTTCTGTTGCGGCCTTTTCTCGCCACTTATTCCATCATCTCGCGCTCCGTGTCCATACCTTTTAGTCACGAAAGGCTGTCGAAGTGTGTGTCCGTCTTCGTGTGGCTCGCAAGCGTCGTTCTGGAAACGCTCAAAGTCGAAATTCCTAAACGCAGTCTCCCAGTTTATCGCATGGGGCTGAAAATTGTGCCACAAAAAAGTGCGGACGAACGAATGTGCAGAAAAACGAAACCTACCAACGAAAGGCAGCAGCAGGGATAGTGAAGGCATACAGCAACAAAAACAGGCCACGCAAATCCTTTGCAAGACGGACAGTCAGCAATTGACCCAAATAGTGTAATTATAAAATTCTTCAAATTCGTTGGTGCGCTTCAACAGAATCTTCGTCGCCGGGGTGGAGCATTTGCCTCTGGTACGACGAGGTGATGGTATGCGAAGATTGCATTTTTGTGACCACTCGTACCAGGGTTTAAGGTGCAGTTGCACTTCGCTGCACACGATAATGTGCGCATGTCAACGTGGTTAGCAAAGCGCAGGCTCAAAGAGAATCATAAGGCTGGTGGCATTCATCAAAACGATTAACTTTACTTAACACATTACGCTCTAAGGAAAGTATCAGTGCGACCCAACCCCTTTGCATAAAACGGTACAAAACATACGACTAATTGTGGTGTCGACGAGGAAGACCCGTCTAATGGGCGACAGATAAGCGAAGATAAGCGAACACGGAAGAGTGGTGTAAATGTGTGCGCCCTTTTTTTCTCGAACGGGGGCCCGGCGTATGATCGATTGCTAATTAGTGTGTATGACTTGATTGCGGTCATTAGGATAATTAATGAGGGACCGTTTGCTGGTTTTCTGCAAATGGCGAGGGTAAGGTCAGTATTTATCATACGAAGCAGGAGAATCGTTGTCGTACAGATAGGTGTGTAATATGATCTACTACGATGCGGCGTTTTCGCTTAGAAACGGAAACAAAAGAATTGAAAGTGAGCAGGTGATAGAATATCTGCTGATTGCTTTAAAGGGTATTGAAAAGGGCGGTACAGAAACTACACTGGCATTTACAACGATAAACAGATGTTTTACAAATTTACTGTAGATTCTTATCGTATTTTGGTCACAAAATCACCCTTATTTTAATACGTAAACAGAATTCGCTGTTTTGTTCACAAAGAAGTATTTAAATATACGAAGATGAGGCGTCACCACTAGTGCAAGATATTATACAACACATTAAGCGTGCTGATAAATAAGGGATACTTAGAAAAATAACTGAATAATTCAACTCTCTTCTGAAGTGCACAAGGCTGCACAAAACTGCTGAAAATTTAATTCGTACTCAGTATGACATTATCATTTTGTTTAAGGTTCTAGTGTACTGTCTTAAATTGTGGCGAATTGTGCGGTTTTTTTTTTCAAACAGTAAAGTTTGATTTTTATTTTCTCCCAACGTTTGAAGCAAATTCTTTTATCGATACAAAATTCAACGTAATACTCCAGTACGTACTTATGTATTTTTGCCTTTTCAAATAAAAATGACTACTTCGATTCTTATTTGATCCAGGCTTTCGTTCAACAACACTCTTCCTAACTGAAGCGCTCTCCTGCAAATGAGTTGAAACGTCAGTTAGTAAGCTAACGCCACTACTGTTCATTACCATCAATGGAAAACCGATACGGCGAGGTGAGGTATCGTCGCCAAGACAACGTTAGAGATGGTTTCGGGTCGAATCAATCATCGCTGACTGGTGCGCCAGTCTCGACACACTGACAGGCGGCAACAATCTTGATCCTTTCGGTTGACCTCTTGGCCGGTTTCGTCAGATACAAACGCTCTATCGCGCACTCCTAACGTTATTTGTTAAACCATAATTATATCGTTAAAGCAAGCGAGCTGATGCGTGTCTACAGTTTGGGGAGGACGATCAAGTTCGGGGTTCTAGGACCGAACTAGCACTAAGCGTCCCGATTCTAAACCATAGAATAGGTGTCATTAAAATGTTATTAGTTTTTTGTTCGATCACACTGCGGCTGGATCGAGAGCGTATGATCGAAGTGATCGCTCGGGAGTTAAGCAGTACGGTTGCAGCTCCACTAGAGGCCAGGGCGTCGGCATTCGAAAAACCACAAACTAATAGCACCCGTGACAAGGGGAGAAGAAAACGAAAGAGGAAAAAAACGATTCCTCCAAGAACGAAATTGTATCGAGCGCACAAAAACTCCAACGAGCGTCCATCGAACTCCAGCCGGCGAAGACACCCACCGGCACGAGCACCGGGGCACCGGGTTTGTGGTCATATTCTACACGGGAATCCTTGTCCCTTCCCTTGTTCTGCCTTCCCGCTGGCGCTGTCCAGGGCGAAAGATAAATAAATTAAGTTACATCACGCTCTTTGGCGTGATTCCAACAGAAAACCGCAAAAGGTTTCATTCAAATGCTCGGCTTACCTGTCGCTCGCTCGCAACTCCACCGGCAGGACCTAGGAACAGCCGGGCTACAATTAACAGAAACCGGAGCAGAGTTTTCATTCACCGTAGCTTAATTCGATTCTTTCATTGCAGCCATTAGCACGAGTCGGTTGAATATTTCTTCCCTCGCTCACAGCTTTGTTACATTCCTTCTCCTTTCCAAACACCGTGTAGTCATCATCTTTTCTAGGATCTTTCAGAATCATTGTAGCAGCAGCAGCGTTGCGTTTGCACAGCGACAAAAAGCACAAATCTTCGATGCGAAAATTACCGTCCAAGTGCAGCAAAAACGGCGTTACACGATTGATTATGGTTGCACGTGTAGCCGGCACGGCACGACGCGATGACCACAAGCCACAATAAAGCCCAACCCGGCGTCAACGGGGGTTTTATGCATTGTCCCGGCCAGTCACAAGCCCGCCCTGCCCGCGAGCGTGACAAATTGAATATTGCTGGGCGGTTTTCTGCATTTGCACAAAAACGTTGCACCGCTGGCGGCCGGACAGATAGATCGCTTGGCAAACACTATTTAAAGCACTTTGATAAGCAGAGAGCAAACCTGCTTTTTTTGTGTGCTATTCTCCGATTCCTAGGGGGCATCCATAATGCTAAACGATTTGACCTCAGCTCAACCTTGCATTGCGTTAGTGCAGCCGAGCAAAGGGGCAGAAGAAATAAAATGATTTATGTGCCACCCGAGCGCAATAAACTTTAGCCAATCAATCCACCGGTACAGCGAAACATGTAGCATATTTGTTTTACACCGTTTTCGAACCCCAGCCAGGAGATGCCTGCACCAATCAGTATGGGCAGCATTCTTCACCTACGAGCATAAATCATTGTGTAAGCCCACTGCTGGACAGCGGACTTGTAGTAAGCTTTTTCCACCCATCCAAAGAACGCCACATCCGACGGCATATGGGTTCATCTTTGCTCAACAAATCCATTTACCTTTCCCGTTTGGAAGGATGGATCAGTTGCCTTGCCCCCTATGTGCAAGTGGTGGCAAAACGGTAGACGTAAACGATATGGTATCAGAGTTAAAGCAAAACCTAAAACTCATTCAGCGAGAGAGCTCATCCTCTAAAAGCAACACAGTAAGTTGAATGTGGAAGCCATTTATTTGCACCATTAACTGCACCGCAACATGTATGTTGCCACCACCTCTACTCCCCTAACAGGATCAGAGAAATGTGTGGCTCGGAATGATAATTTCCTTGCCACTCTTCCCGTTGGAATCTGTGTTTTTTTTGTAAGATATCTCTTTCAACAGAAGGAAGCTGTGAGATTGAAAGATGGCAAGAAGGATGTGATG
Source organism: Anopheles epiroticus (assembly GCA_000349105.1). Lineage (NCBI taxonomy): Eukaryota > Metazoa > Arthropoda > Insecta > Diptera > Culicidae > Anopheles > Anopheles epiroticus. The sequence continues at coordinate 70,178 of KB671629.1, forward strand.
GAAATTGATTTTTATTTCATTTTTAATTGTTCTGACAGAAATGCGGACACAGCAACATTTCTCAACTTTAAAGAGACTTGAACCATAACCTACACCATGCATGATAGGAAGCGCACACTCTCTTACCAATCGAACCATCTGGCTACCGCTAGAGCTACGCTATTATTTGCTTTTAAAAGCGTGCAGACCAGTGGCCTTCATTGAATGTTTTGTTATCTTTCATCTTGCTACAGTAAAAAACACATAACATTACAAATCAGTGGTGCTTCAAAGCATTGCTAATTGTGCATTAAAACCATTTAAGAAAAATCTAATTCAAGGTCAAAAGCGTATTTAATTGCTTGAAATCACCTCAACAGGAAACGGACAAAAGAAATGAACAGCAAAAGTGAAAACAGCAAAGGATCAACCAAATCCATTCGCTGCCACCTTTGAAAAGGAAAAGGGGAAAAAAGTATCCCTACAAGTGCTACTTCAGCGAGAAGAAACGTTGTCGTAAAAAAAACACGGGAATATATTCAAAAATACAATTTCCTGTGTTTTTGCGTGATGGGATCAGGGGGTTTCTTTTTATTTCTGTTATTGTCTGGCTGCAATGTTTTGAGCCGGTGCTGTCGCTTGCCGGACGCCAGTGTAACCACCTGGTTACCCTGAGCCCTGTTCCCGCTCGCGCCCGAAACACCAGCCCAGCCCAACGCAACCACCGGCCGGCACGGGCCAAAATGCACCACCGGACCCAGACTCATTCCTTTGCGCTGGTGCAAAAGTTATTAAATTGTGAAGTACGAAATTAATGACTATTTTATTTTTCCACTACCTTTCGGAAGACTGTCCGGGGATGGTTGCTTCACAGCTGAGCACTTCCTTACGGCAGCGATTGGAATGGTCGGACCAAATGAAATGGAATGAAATGGACAACGGCTAAACCGTGGAACGAATTCATCGCGCGAGCGAACTGGATGCTCGCAGTTTAAAAGACAATTCGTTTAATGGAGAAACCAGAACAGGATATGAAAACTCATTAAAATATATATTAGAAGCAGGCACATTCCATCAGCTTTTTTCGGGGTGCGAGCATTGCCGTTTTAATATTTTCTTCATTTATGGTTTTGATTTTTAGTACCCCATCACGTGCGTACCTTTGATTATGCTCCCGAAAACGAAACGTCTGTTTGGCTGGGGCTCCAATTCGAAGGGCTCGCCACTCAAAACCAATGAGATCAATGGAAGTAGACACTTGGGTGCGCGAGCGGGAGAAACGAGATTTTACGGATGCATGATTTATGTGCGCCTGCCCAAGGTTCGTGTTATTCCTTCGTCTTCTGGAAGGCATCCCTTTTCGACTGCTGCTGCAATGGAGGCACAACAAAACAATCGCATTTAAATTTACGAGCTCATTTAAACGCGAAATATCATTAGTTGATCCAAAAGCTCGAAACGTCAGCGAGGAGTTCCGCTAACCTTCACCACAGTTGCACCGTGCCTAGTGGTGCCAATTTCGCTGAAATCCGTGTACACAGCTTTTACAGCTTTGTGTGGAATTTTTGCACATTAAAAATTACTGTCCAGCACTAAAAGGGACATCCCTTATTCTGCTTGAATGACTCGACGTGCAGACCGAGGCGTGTGTGATAGCGAAAAAGAAGACACACCAACTTAAAACTGTCCTGGTTGCGCAAGCCGCCAGCTTAAGACGATTACCTACGCGTTGCCTCTTCCGTTTCCACTGCTTTTACTGTCGCTTTTGTCCCCGTCCGGATGGATTTTTGCATTCTGTTTCTTTAATTTTTGCTCCCTCACCGTGGCTTTGTTTTTAACGGCTGGTGCATTTTTAATCTCCATAAATTATACCCACCGTATACGTCACTGCACTGCACACCGGGTCACTGGCAGTTTTGTGTGCCGACCCAAAGACACGGAGCGTCCTGCTGCTTTGGCCCTTTTCTGCTTCCAAGCACCCAATCATAATTCCCTCCACTGCAAGCCGTTTATGGAAGCTGCACAGCGAACGCGAAGGACGAAAACGACGACCCGCAACGCGTCCAGTGGAATGCAGCACAAAACATGAAACCGTGAATGAAACGACGGGGTGCAATTATGATTTCCGCACAAACCACAACACAACGTCCGTACGCGTACCTTCTGTGCGAAGATCCTTCACTCGCTGTGTTGCTTTATCCCGGCGCTGGACGCAAAATCTTCACCCGAAGCTGATCGCGAAGGCTAACAATCAGCCAACTGAGGCCGGTACCTCGGTGTAACCTCGGTAGCATGCTACCACTAATATGTTAGTTGAAAATTACACCCTGCCCAGGTGGGTTATTCGGTGGGCCACTGCCGGAACCGGGAGCATGCTGCAGAATTCCGGTGGCCACCGATCGTCTGTGCCGTGCCGCGTCTGTGCAAGACGGTTCGAATTACACACTCCAAACCCGGCCCGAGCACGTACCAAAACGGCTCGGCACCACAGCGGGAGCACTTCGCATCGCGGACGCTGCAATTTAACGGAAGCACTGCATGAGTGAGCAGAGTGGATGTTTCTTTTGCTTTTTGGCAGATCCTTCCACCTTCCCTAATTCAATCGATTCGATCCAACCGGGAGAGGAAGCTTGTTAATTGAGCTGTACGATCGATTTACTGATCTCATCAACATTCCTACCGTCGGGTGCGGACATATGGGTGGAAGAGGCAGAGCTTGTAATTACGCTAATCGGTGTCGATCGTTGTTTCGAAGTGAATTAGTCATACTTCCGAGGGTTGCAGTGAGGATTAATAATGCAAGCAGCAACAAGTGGAAAGACGGAGAGGGTATTGGAAAAGAGAAAGGAAATGGTAAAGTAAAATCAATCAAGTGACATAATAATATGTATCTACTAAATCTGTCAACTGCTCTTTTGCATCGTTGACTCTTATTTATTCGAAAGCTATCTTGAGAGGCTTGAAAAGGATAAGAAACCGCATAGGAAAAAAAAACTTGCACAGTCCTTTCTCGATAGCTATGCGGACAGTGCGTTACCCCCAAAAGCACCTATATTAGACACCACGTTCATCATTTGTAAACTCAGACATAATACAAGCAAAGACGCCGTGATTTATTGAATTACATCAATCAAAGGACAAATAATACCTCAACCATTAAAATCTTTCAAATAAAGACTAATTCAAAGACAATCGATACTCTTTGCATTAACAGGTTATTAGCTAGTTTAAGGTTAGTAACACGAGTTTACCAAGTTTAGCAAAAATCTAACCGGTAACTAGAGTTCACTAGTAACATGTATTTTACGAAGAAAATCGTTCAAAGTTGTCCAGTAGCAACTATACAGGTAGGTAGAACAATACAGGTTTTATAGTGTTCAAAATTAAAAGTTCATATTCTTTTGAACTATGGGAACACTAAAGGGTCCTATTATAATGAAGGCTCTAATACTGGTCCTGGTGGCACTGGTCTTCACAAAGCAGGTTTGGGGTTCAAATCCATTCCGGACCGTTTCCCGTGGTTTAAAGAAGATATTACCTAATATGTTTTTTATCACTAGAATCCACTCGATAAAATTTAAAACGTATAAAAATACGTAAATCAACTAGGTGGTTTACCTAGATGAAATATATTTTTCGATTCTGGATATGGTTAAAAATAATAACACTGTAAGTTCAATATAAACTATTAACACAATACCTATTAAATAACATTAATTGACATTATTACATTATTAAATAACATTAATTAATAACACAATAACTATTAAACCAGCATTTTATTTCTTGTATTTCTTGGATAATCTTACAATGTTTTTACTTCCTCTCAACAAGTGTTTTTCTATAATGATATTTTTTTCAGAATACACTTGTTTTTCATTTGTCCGACCCATTCTCTTTTTCACCATTACACCCTTCAACAATTGTAAGGCCAGAACTTGTTACATGCTAACTAAGTGTTTTGTTTGTTCTAGGTAAGCCGGCAATGAAAACATAATTCACGCACCTGACCTCTACCCCCGAACCACCATCCCCGGGACGGCGATAAAGCACCATTCCGAACGAGCGCTTGAGTGACTCGTGCCGGCACGTATCCTTCCTCGAGACCTCTTAACACGTTCGGCATGTGCCTCAATCTTGCCCCGGAGATAGAGAAAAAGTCAGAAAAGTAAAACCAAAGTAAGCCCCCCGAAACGTGTGCGTGCGCCACCGAAAGTCCACCAAATGCGGACAACGCAGGGTGCCAAAAATCGTGACCGAGCAAGTGGAAAGGGCAACGAGAAAATTCATAAGAAAGGCGTGCAAACGGCAAAACGGCTCGTGTGCAAAGAGCTCGTCGATAATCACTGTAATCGACGCGTGGATTAATGTGTCCAAAGCGAGCATAAAACACGGATTTTTTTTTTATTCTCTGTCGGACCATACGAACAAGTACCGGAGAGCGTTAGAGAGAAGGTAATAAACGTGTGTAAGAGGAAAACAATCAATTCCACCCTTTGTACCGATTAGTACTCTTTTGTTTTGGGGATTTCAACAACAGTACCAAGATTGACTTTTAAATCGCAGCTCTAAAGCGAACGAGTTGCTGTTTCCATTGCTGCCAAACGCTTTCATTACGACAACACATTGGCAGCATAACAGCCGCCCGCCGCATAAACTGTTGCGGCCGCAACTGCCGCTCTCGGTTAGCCGCCGCCCGGGAGCATGACATTTCGTTGCGTTCCTCCGTACGACGCTAGCGCACAATGGGTAAGTGTTGAGCTTGCGAACCGACGATGATGACGACGACGACGATGACGATGACGACGGCGACGGTACGACAGCTCGCTCCCGCCAATGGGCGAGTATAATCTCGCTTTAGCTTTATCCCCTCGCTTTATCCCGAAGATTGCGCTACTGGATGGTAGATGTCTCTGTGCGTTGCCACGGGATGTAATCTCGCTGGAGGCTGTATTCAGAAGAGATGGGTTTCATCGTGCATGAATATAACGTAATTGAAACATTTTGTAAGCGGGTCTTGCTAAAAACCAAGCAAAATATCATGGAAAATATTTATCAAAAATATAATCAAAAATATAATATAATCAAAAAAAATAAGTATGAGATAAAACTTATATTCAAGTCATGTTATGTCATGTCAAGTTAAATTATTTTTTAATTGATGCTTTAATTTATGCATTTAAATGGAATCGAGCAGCAAATACGTTAAACATGAAACAATCAAGGAATTTCAAGGGGTAAATAATATTTTTCAAATGCAGAGGATTCTACCTGTAACAACACCCATTAAATTGAGTTAGAAAAAAATATTTCTCCAATAGCGGCCAAGCCGTATTGCTTCCGGGCTTTAAATTTTATCCTTGTCCTTGAATCAATTAAAATAATCTTTTCTTGTTTTGTTGTGTAATGTTGTGTAGTCCTTTTTTTTACAAACACTATTGTAAGTGTCTATAATGATACTTGTGTAGTGATAACTGTTATGTAACTGAATTGTTTTTTTTTATATAGGTCAACTACCTTTTTTATTTGGTAGTAACGGCCAGACCGTATTGCTTTAGGTCAACCACCGTAAAGTTATCTTGTAGAAATAATCAGTCATCAGTTCTTTAGATCTTATTTTGATATATTCGGAGTAATTAACCAATTATTGCATTCGTAAGTGAGCATTGAACGTATTTTCTCTGACTGGATCCTATAAATAGGCAATTTCCAAATGCTATATGTACTAAACATGTACAACTTTCCATGATTCAATTAATTATAAAGATCCAGCTTTGAATTTCACTCATTTTCTATCTGATACATCAGATGGTTGCTAGAACCTTATGTTTGTTTTTTAACGATACAGTTTTTAACGATTTTCAAACGATACAGATACACAAAAAATCAATAATTGATGAGTAGTTGATTGATAGGTGGAGTGCATCAAGTGACAAGATACCTTATATGTTTTGTTTTTGTTTTACCAACTCGCAAAACTTATTCAAGATTACAATTTATTTGCTATTTTAAAAACCTATATGACCTACAAAACGGTTGAAAATACTTCGAAAGTGAGATACAAACTTGCCATCATTAATACTCTACTTCTACACTTCTGCTGTACTCTACACTTACTAGTAGATCCAAAAAAATGCAATTTGTCGACTATCAAAGAATTGGAATGCAACAAGAAAACAAATTTTGAAATTGAACCAATAATCAACCCAAAAACACAAAACCTTTGCTGATCAATTTTATCAGTTTCATCAAATTTAACGTGTTTTACGTTTGTTACTAACTTGCATTTTTTTCATATGTTAAAGACAGCGCTATAAGACTCCCTGAAAAAAACTACTTCTAAATGACACATTCTCGTTTCAAACACCTTATCCTAATGGCTCAGAGTGTTAACTATATTAATTCGAAAAACGATTCCCCTAATGACAGCAGATCGCAAAAATTGTCACCAAAATATGTGACTAAAACCCCCACTTTGGGCACATATTTGGGTGAATGCGAAAGGAATGTTCCCACCGTGACAGAGAGTTCTCTTCCGGTCTTGTGCGCTTTTTTTTTCCTGCCCCGTATGTCTTCATAGCAAAGCCACGGGATGAGACCGAAAAAAAAAGATGCTACCCGTCGTTCTGCGGGAATGCGTTCACTAAATGAAGACAAGTGGAAGACGGAAGAGTTGGTGTATAGCAGTTTTTTTTTTCGCGTATTTCTTGTGTGATTCGTGTCATTGCCGATTGTTGGTGAAATTTTTACGAGAATGACCAGCTCGTTAAAACCGCGGGCCGCGGGATGGGACCGCTGTTAACCATTCGCTGAAACGCACCAGGGTTCCAAGGGAATGTAACACGGTCCCCAAGGGTGTGTGTGTGTGTGTTGTGTCCCCCAAAAGCAAAAAAAACGAGACACTCACACACATCACGCACGAAACCATCAAAGATCTTCATCAGAATCGCTTGAAAAGAAAGTTCCGCGGGAGAACGCGAGCACCTACGCGGCATCGAGCGAAACCGCGGCCCCGCTGTTAGCATTACTGCCGGGAACATGAATTTTCGCATCACCCCGTCCAGCCCCGTCCAGCCCGCCATCGTCCTTCAATTTCGCAGCCAAAAAACGGCCCAATAAAAGCTAATTTACTGGCACATTCGAAATTATTTACCGACTTCCAGGCTGCCCGTGTCGGTGGCAGTTTTCTTCTGTCCCGCAATGAAGCAGGTTTTGCTGGATGTCACCGAGCCCGGCTGACCGACGGTGCGGGGCAGCGGGATTGTTTTGACATTTCTGATTGTTTCGATCGCTCGTTTCGGGAAGGAAATCAAGTGAGATAAATGGACGGACGCCCGTGTGGTGGACTCCCGCCTGTCTCGCTGCTCGTACACTCAATTATCAACTTCACTCACGCTGGAAAAGGAAATTCTACCGTTTAAAGGCCCGAACTAACTGTTCATGCTGCTGCTGCTGCTGCTGCTGCTGTTGTTAGCGAATAAAAGTGCGAACACAAACCCGCACACACACACACGCACACGTAGTCAGGCTCACCTGCAGCTCATGGCCCTGTCGCTGCGAATATCCCCAAACGCCCCGGAACACCAGATTATATCGCGCACACTTGATCTCCGTCGGGTGTAATCAAAATCCGCCCCGGAAAGAAAAGACACTCCAAATCCAAACTCCCATCGCTGGACCGTGCAGTGGCCCCCCCGTTGCGTTTGGATGTGCTCCGCGTGCTGGGGTTTCGAGGGTTTAAGTGTCGTTGTTTCTGCCCAGATTGATTGCCATTTCGGGGTACCAATTTTTGGCAGTCAATAAATCACGCTTCGATCCATTGGGACACTGGACGGCAGGCACGCTGTGAGGCGGAGAGTGGGTGAATGAGGGTTGACATGCCGCCGGTCAGGAAACATGTTCCGGGTGGAAGCGGATTTTGAAGCGTGTTGAAGCGGCCTGTCGTGTGACGCTTGTAATTGCACCGACGTTGTACTTGTACTGATTCTTTTGCGCCACGCTCAAGCGCGATCCTTTGCCTGACATTTAGCGTGCGTGAAAACGTTTGTTGCGCACGGTCAGGTGTGTTTCGTAGCTCGTTTGTACAATGTTGCGGTTATATTGGAGCAGAGAGGTTTTTGGGAGGGAGGCGCGAACCTACACTTGGCAGGCTTGTTAAAGATCACGATTAGGACACGTAAGGTGTGTTGGCATAATGGGTGTTGCTAGTGTCGGGACACCTAGCCGCCCCATTGTATGTAGAGTATGACATGGGTAGACATTGTGGCAAAGTTGGCTCAAACCACAATTGGAAGGTGTGAAGTTGTTTTGTACGTTGAAACACATCCAGCACACCGCTAGAGTTGTATTTTACTTGTTTTTTTATTCGTCAGCTTATTATGCACTAACACAAGCATGACAGTTATAATTCAAATTTGAAAAAAGCATGTGGATTTAAAATCTCGAGTAATTGCCGAAACTTGTGTCATAAAAGTACATGATACTTGGTGAAGAAAACTAAACTCTAGCAGATATTTTGCTTTCTCCTATTGTAATAAGGCTAGTCATTTGAATATACATCTTAAGCTGCATAAAGCTAAATAAAGACAAACAAATACTGAAGATGTTTAGCTTTCTGATATCTCATATCTGATAATTATCTCACTAGAAAAACTCGCTTTTCAATTTTTGGAGCTTGCCCTATATTTAATTTCTTCCTAAGCAAGCATTTTTTTTAAATATGTTTTGTTTGAGTATTTTCTTAATCAGGGGTCTGACTGATTAGACTCAGAAACTTTAAAATATTCCTTCAATAAATATTTCTATTTTCATATGTTGTTTTATAACACATAAACATAAAAAAGCAAGTGCATATCTAATATTCATCAGTTAGTTTTAATTTATTGTATAACAATTAAAAACAACGAGAGCATCGAATTAGCGAAACAATCACTGCCTTAGAATCTCCGCACTCAGCTCGACATTTTCAGTTTAAAATTGTGGCTTGAGAACGTTGCACCCAGGTTTCTGAATGGTTTTGGTTATGAACTTTTTAACAAAAAATCAAGAAGGACATATTTACTATCCTTCAACGGCTTAATATTTAATTTGATGACTAGTTTTCATTAACACGACATTTTCAAATTTTTCATATATTTTTTTTCCTTGCTAGATATTTCCTTGCTATTTATATTCCTTGCTTGATATTTTCTTGCCATAAGTCATTGCTGCATATTTTCTATCTCAGCTTAAGCACAGTTCGTGGGGAGTGGAAATAAAAAGGTTTACTTACCTTTTTATCGGACCCACTCAAACCGTTCCGTTCCGTATCGGACCCACCACCGTTCGCCTTCGATTTCAAAACGAACTGAAAGCAGCAGCAACCTTTCTTTTTTCATTATTTGTGCACATACGGAGAATTCATTTGCTATATTATTCGCTTAAAATTAATAGCAAATCACTGCCCAAACATAAACCGCCCCGAAAAACGATTCGTTCCACCATCGTGCAAACAGCGCGAAATCGATAGAACCACGGTGACGAAGTCCCTGGCGCACCCGCCACCGTCGCCCGTCGACCACGCTACACCACAAGCGCCGTGGTATGAAAAATGAATGATCACGAAATAAACGAATTGTTAACGGTATAAACGGCTCGTGCGAAAACAGTTTGCGGCCGGTGGTGGAACCTGAATGATCTCGGGCACACAGACACAAAAAAGTAACCCTCCCACCAATGATTGGGTCACCTGAACGCACCCTTCCCACCGGTGTAATGTTATGTCGCACCACACGTTCGCTCCTCCCGAAACTAACGCGTGGGGCTAATAATTTAACATGACTTGTTTTGCGTTTGAAAATAGTGCCCGTCGCACTAACGCACCGTGCGCTGGTAGGAGGATTGGTTTTACAACCAATTAAGCATTTATGGTGATGGTGCGGGGCACACGGGGACGGGCGTGCGATTCATATCGTTTGGTCAGATTCATCCAATCTCAGCGGATAAATCTCTCGCAAGGTGGTGGGGAAAGCAGCAAGCTAAACCTCAGCTCATCAAGAAAGATAGCAGAAATTAAATTTCACCCCCTTCTGTTTCTAATGAATTACGAAGTTTGTCAAACAATCAGCACCTTTGGGAAGCGCATGAAGCATGACGCGACGCGTGTGTGCATGCCGCTGTGTTTACCCTGTTTGTAATGGGCTTTTAATTCGAGTGTTGACTCCTTTTAAGGGCTCATAAATTATTGCCGGCAAGGTGAGTGTGTAGCAAGCACGGGCGCAGCACACAGAGACGGGGATGCCTAAAGGTAGTGTGAAGCGTCGCACGCCCAAAAGGGAACACGCTATGGTATCGATGAGGTTCTTTTTCGCACACCTCCATGTGCGTCAAGAGATATGTTTTTTATATTGCTCCCCGCTTCAAATCCAACGTCCAAGATCCAGTTTTAATGTAATTTAGTACTTTTTGTCATTCTGCCCATCCGCACGGGCTAGATGGCGTATGGATGTGAGGCTAGTTTCAACTCCCCTTTGGGGTAGGAATGATTCCACTGCAAGAGGACGACAGCTAAAGAAACTGGCTTGCTAGTTCATTAAGCATAAAAGCAAGGCTTTGGCAGATGGTACCGCAAACGCGAACGCGTCCTCCGATCGAAATGGTCATCGTAATTTGAGGTTCCGCTTACAAGGGGACGGCACCACGTTTGCACTGAGATTGCTTTTAATAAACTTCAAAAGCAATCTAGCTGGACGTGAGGTAGGTATGAAAAAATCGCAATCTAGAAGCGATCTTGAATGAAGAGAATCTCTTGAACCATTCCAGGATGTTCCGCTACAATTATACACATTTTAACAAATCGTGTCTAGCGCGGTAAACCTAGGCAAAGCGTTTATGTTGTTATACCAATCTAAATAGGAGGACCGTTCAAAAGTTACATACGTTCATAGAAGGAGGTCTTACAGAAGATTGAAAACCGAAGCGGTTATACGTTATTCTAGTTTTCACCAAAACAGCTCTTTCTTAAAGAGCCATTAAAGGGATTATTAGGCTATTTTTATTAGGCAGTAGTAAAATTCTTCAAGCCTGTTCAACATCACAGTTAGTTATAAAAATTCGGTTCGAGTACATTGAGGCTAAAGTCTTAATCCTGCTGAATGTTCAAACTTCATTTCCATAAGTTTTTAAATAAAAAGACGAAATGTTGTGAAGAAAATCTAATACCCCCTAAGAATATAATTTTAATAATCTCTATGAATCTCTATGAAGCCCTTCACGTTGATAGTTTTTTCATTTAAAATGTCGAAGCAAAAAATTATGCATTAAATCTAGATAGTAACATTAACCATTAAAATATATATACTTTTAAAACAGTTTTTATGCAAGATAAAACTTTTTAATTTGATTATTGGAAGTCCCACTTCTTATCGCAACTAAGGGTTGAAAGTGACGGAAACGTCTCTAATATTAAGCAATCAACGTTACGATCAAGTGGTGGCACTAAAACGCTCAGCAATTATCAAAAAGTTCTTTCGAGAAAAATTGTTAAAATTGTTTTCTATTATGATTTCTTAAGCTCCTTAAACCCTTTTTTCATTGTTTTTGAGATTAACTTCTTGGTCTGGATATTTGTTGTAGTAACGTTTCAATCTCTTTATACAAGTGAACACATGAATGAAAAACTAATCTACTAACGTTAAGTGTACTCTTTTGCCACACAATGCCCTATATCAACACGTCAGGCTAATGAAATTGGTTGCCTGTATGGGTCATAACGTTTCCTTGTCATTCGCTTCACAGCAATCTACACGTAAGCTCACATAGGACAACGTGAATAATCGTCCCACCATCATCCGGGCTCTGTTTCTCATTAGCTCTCGCAGCGCACAACATTCGTACCAATTTGAGATTGCGCTCGGTGTGAAACGATTCAAAGCCGCAATATAAACACACAGTAAACGGCTACTTAAACGAGGGAACATTACGGCGAAATTTTGGCACTTACCAAGTGCAAACACAGGCAACAAAAATTGCTGTCCCACTGCTGGATTGAATAAAGTGGCATAAAAAAAAACACGATATTGTGATTAAATCTCCCCAACCACTGGTGTAAGAGACCCTAGAAGAGAAAAAGAAAGAGTGTGTGTGAGGGAGAGAGAAAAGAAGGAAAAAAGAATAGCAAAAGCATAAGGCTAAAACAAAACTGCTACAAAGCTCGCTATCGCAGTCGGTTTGCAGGAAACCACGAATTTTTCTCCACCTTGCTTTTATAATTCAAGCTAACTCCCCGAACGAAGTTCCTTTCCGGTGCCAACATACACACACACACCAAACACGTCCACGGACCATATTTCGTTGTGTCATATTTATGTTTCATCACGGTGCGTTTATTTTCCCAATGTGTTTTGCTTTCGAATCATCCTCCTGCTTTGCTTGCTCTTCGCCGCTTAAGCAAACTACCCGGTGGTTGGCAGGGAAGGTGGAGCAAAGGGTGCCATTTACCTGTTGTTATTAATTTGAATGTTCGATCGGTGAAGCGGTGATGCGCGCAAAAAAGAGCGGAAAGACCACCGCGAGTTGATGATTACAAAATGAATTTCAGCACAAAGATTTCGATCCCCTTGGAGTGGTGAAGGGAAGGAGCGGAAAGGGGATTGGAGGTATGCTCCATCCACACCCTGCTTCTGTCACATTGGTGAATGAAATTCGGGATAACAATAATTGGCACCGGGCAAGCGAAACGGGCTCACCCCGCTGGAGGCAATGGTTTATACCGATTCCCGAAACCGACATTATCCTCACCTTTTGGAGCTAAATATGCCCAGCACACACACACACATATACACACAGATACACGTACACGATCCCGGCTCTCCATATCGTGAGCGAATTTTATGAATGAAAATATTTCCGCCACGCCACGACTTTGTAGAGATGACATCGGGCCGCATTCGGCGGGTTCGTCGCTTGCAGTCTTTTGTGTGGGGCAAAGAGAACGGGCTCGCGACACGCTTCAGCTAGCTTCATCCGGAATGCGTTTTTGGTTCGCAAAGGTTTGCCCGACAAAAATCTGCACCACCAGGTGAGGCCAGAGACCCTGCGTGATCCCTCCCGGTAGAGCTGCGAGATGCTGCAGCTTCCCGCTTTTGGTCGCCGTCACCTTAAAAGGGCGACCCTTGCGAACGGGTGTCGAACGGAGTGCGCTATTTACGAGGTGACCCATTCCTCCATTGGAAGGTGTGTGTGTGTGTGTGTGTGTGTGTTTGCTTAAGACTTTACTCGTTGTTTTTTTTTCTGCTTTGTCGCATTACGCCCCTGGCATTACGCTTTCGGTGCAATAAACCTCGCAAGGCGGCAGGCCGCCCTCCAAACAAAAACCCTCGAACCGGATCGACATAAAATGACCAACTAACTAAGCGTGTGCGCGTGCTCGTGCGCTTTAGACGTTTTGTGTTTGTGGAGCGTTCGTGTGCCTTTTTGTTTTGGTTTCGAGTACCAGCCACATTCAATACATTCTTTTGTTGCACATCTCGAAGACCTCGATCGATCGATTTGGACCGCCGGGTGGCACTGCAGCCTTATAGGTTGGATTTATTTTACTCTTCGCTGTGCGGCCGTTTTTGTTTGCTTCCTTTGAGCCAGTTTGGATGTGTTGCATGCATGCGACAATAAAAAACGGAACCTTTCTCTGCGCTATCAGGATTAAAGCAGGGGAGGAAGAGAGCCGTAAAATTGTGTCCAATCGAGATTTGCTGCGGTATGAAAATACCGTAACCGTAATAATGCTCCACCGTAAGGCACCCGAATCTAAACCCCGTTTTGAACTGGGGCACACTATCAAGCGTTAATTAAAATTGAAATGTCATCCTCATTGCATGCGCGTTGGCACACGCTTCTCCATTTTTTTTTTTTCGAGGCAGTTAAGTCGTAAGTGTTTGAAAAGATATTTCACTTTACCAGGTTATCGTTTGTCTTTTCTTTCTCCGACGACTTTATGGGATTTTTTCCACTCCTCCTAGCGTCTTTAAATACCTCCCAAACAGACACCATTTTTTTCATTTTAAAGCTTCACCATGTTCTTCAACCACACTGCTCACGTTGTATAAGCCTTATCCAAACGGACGCTCTGGCGCGATCGACGCGCTTATCGTTCGGCTAACGATTTCGCACGACGTAAAAACGGCTTTTAAAAAAAGGCAGTTCATTCCCATCCGAAATGTTGAGGACTACCAGTTTTTAGGCACTTAAATTTGACACTTTGCTCCACGCGTCCACAGCTTGGGATGCGCGTGCCTTCTGCCCTTCTGCCTAACGGGTGGCAAATGTGTGCTCGAAAACGCCAAACTTCAATCGCAACCTTTCAAAACCCGATACGATAGTACAGCACCACACAAACATTCGCCGCGCAGCGGTACGATAATTAAGGTAAAGTAAAACGAGCTTATCGTATACTGAACGCATTAAAAAAAGGTAACAAAGAAGTTGCTTGTCTAAATATTCCACTAATTGCAGCCGAGCAGCTACACTGTGTTTTCTCCCTTTCATTCTTTTAATTAATATAGTTTTATTTTGCCACCGTTTCTCGACCGGTAGGGAGCAAAAGTTTGCTTACACTGCCTATTTGGTGGGTGCATACAGTGCCAGTGCTACAAAACGCTTTTCAATGCTTATTTCTCTTTGCTTGCGTTGAGTGTGTGGTTGAAAATGCAACTGAACGTGAAGAAAGGCAAATAATACCGACCCAGTACACCATATGCAGGCTGCATATATTAGCATTAATCGTTTCGAGACTAAACTATCGTTGCGCTTCCACGCTTAATTTGGCGTAGGTCCAGGATTGACCCGCAACGCAAGAAGAGGCGCAGATCTGGGGCAAGTGTGACTGTAAAATGTACCACTTGACGCTATATTTAGTTTGGCTGTCAGGTGAAATAGTTGCATGTTGCTATTTGTTACAATTTTAAGAGTAAAGGGAGTTTTAATTCTACAAATGAACTTATTATGGTTATAATATTGGACTAAAGAAAGTATAGTCAATTCCTGACGATAAATAGAGAATCTTGCAAAAAAAACTCTCACAAAACAGGTACAAGTATATTCTACTTGAATACAAGCATACTCTTAGGGAAAACATTCTGAAAAACACAAATTATTATATCAGATGAAACGAATATTAAATAAAATATGAGAGATTTAGAGGTTTTAAGCCTGCTGTAAACAGACGCAATTTGAAAATAGAAAAATTAATAGATAGATTATAGAGCTTTACATTTTACCTGTCCACCATTTAAAGAAAGAAAATCCGGATTTTCTTGTATAACAGCCGTTCAGATTTTAAATTATAATAGAATTTGTTTTATTTTAACTTTCATCCTATCATCTTAAATTATTTGTAAAAAAAATTTACAATATTTCAACCTGGTTTCAATTAAGGCTATTGGCAATTAAGGGAATTGATATATCATCTCCAAAAAAATAATGCTCATAGAACTTAAATATTTTATAAATATTTATTATGATGCATTTTTTTAACACAGTTCAAAAAAATAATAAAATTACTCATATGGTCTGGGTTGAGTAGCTCATCAGAATTATAATTTTTGATACTTAAAGATTTATTTTCTTTTACAGACATTTAAGTAAATCATTTGAAAGGTTTATACATTTCGTAAATTATTTATGCTAAACCTTAAGCTTTATAACTTTAAGTAGAGTTTTCTGAATTTATAATTATTATTATTCCAAAAATATTTGCACTTCTTTCCGAAGTAACCGCTGAAAACTAAAATCAAACTCTCTCGCCCATCGTAATGCTACACTAATCCTCATCCTGCCCAAACACTTCTCTTCAAATCATTTCAAGCAGCACGCAACCATCTCTGTTATTTTAACACACATTTTTCTGTCACCTAAACGCCCTGTTCCGTCTCCCTTCCCTACCACATCCCCCAACGCTTCCAAGCCTTCGTAAAGCAGCACCCAACCCTCGGCGAAAACCCAGAGTGGTACAGAAATCCACCTCAAGTGCGCGTTCACCACTCGAAGGCATCACTCGAGGGCGCACAATTTCTTCGCCGTTCGCAATTGTATCGGTTGTACGCGCGCCCCACGCGCTATCAAAAAGGTGCTTCGATCCGTTTTGAGCCGCGTGCCGCGTAGATGCGTCTGCCTCCCACCCCACCTTCTCTCTCTGCACATCTCATCACCTTGACCGAAACTGAGCCAGGGCTTTTCGTACTGTCTCGTACCGGCAAAGATATTACAACTAAACAGCAAACAAAAAAAGCGAAAATCTCTCCCCACCGTGTACGAGATAACTTTTCGATTGAAGGTGTATGTGGGTCACAAACGAACCCCTTTGGCCAGCCAACGTTCGAACGAGGAAGACTGATCATCGTCCACACTGACGCACACCGCCGCCCCAAACCGTCCCAAAGGTGTCCGGGCGTATGAAGATTCCCACGATGCCCCTCCCGCGCAAACCGAAAACGCGTCCGGGGTTGAACACAATTGAGTCAATTTGTCACAGGTGAACGATCGATCAAGTGTGTTTTATCGTACCGCAACATACGTATAAGCCCGCTCGTGCGCCACAAGCGCGTCGCGAGTGAATCGAATCTCGCGCAGTGCTTTCGTCTCTCGCCGTGTGGAGCAAACAAAAAAGCACGCTGAAGAAAGAAAAAAAAACGCCCCGCCAGGCTCCAGCATAAAACACACGAAACCACACGAACGGTACCAAGCGGGAGAGAGAGAGAGAGAGAGAGAAGGAGAGCGAGAAAATGTTTCGTAAAGAGAGCGGCATGATGCGCGGAGAGCAATTTCTTAGCCTATTATGTTAGCCACCAGCATCGTTCGGCAGCATAAGAGCTGGTGCGTGAAGAGAACCCGACGCAAGCGACGAACCCGACCCGGCACCAGGAAAATCGCTCCGGGGCTTTGCAGTTGACCCGACCGCCACTAGTTTACATGCGATCTTTCGATCGTACGCATCGGCGTGATCGACGTTTCGCGGGTATCGCGTGTGTTTGTCGCGCTCTCTGTTCGCCCATCTCCGGTTTTTTTTTGGCACTTTTCATCTGCACCTGCTTCACAGCACGACAACACCCTTTCTGTTTTTCCCTGTGAGACGGGCGGACATCTTTTACCTTTTTTGCGTTTGGTGTAACTCAACTAGATTTATCAATCCTGCGCTGGAATTTGTGTACGAATTCGTTCACACTCGGCGCACCGGCTGCTCCTTTCTCCCGTGCTAATAAGTGTTATCTTAACTGCTTCCCCTAAGTCCACCGGTCCGGACGCACCAAACAGTGATTTGACCGACCGTCACCGGAGGGGGTTCGTCGCCTGTACCGCTTGGGTCGGGCGTTGATGTCTTTCGTTTCTGGTTTGCTGCTATCGTATGAAATCTTAGTGCCATTTCCGCGTCCGTTTTGTGTGATTATTTTTTCTGTTGAGTTCGAGTTTTTTGTTGGTGCATTTTTTCGCACATCCACTACAGAAATCTCACACACATACGTACACTGTCGGATGCGTATGTGTGTACTGAAGAACGTATTGTGCAGCTGCCATGTTGTAATTTAACGTTAGAAAGTGAATTTAATGTGCCTTATTTTTGCTGTAGAAAGTGACGAAGTTATGTTAATGTATTTATGATATCGATTTATCAATTCGAAACTATTTAATCCTAAACGTGCCAAGTACCTAACCGCTCCCTTCGTTCAATGGAGTCGCATGGTTATCGCTGAGTGGTTTGAGATCATAAAGCAAAAACGTCGCTTTTCTCGTTTGTTGAACGATTGCGCACCGGCATCATGAAGAACAATAACGTACCGCAGCACGAGATCGCGGATCTCGGTCAGCAACCGCAGCAGCAGCAGCAGCAACATCAGCATCATCAGCAGCCCCACCATGACCCGGGTCAGATACAAATCACCGACCTGCGGCACCAGTCTTTGAACGAGATCCTGAAGAACAACATGGAGATCATGAAACCGTCCGGCCATCACGACCACGATCACCACCACGCACTGCACGGGCTGCACCACGGGTATGACGATCATCACGGCGGGATGGACTGTACCGAGCTGATCGGTGACAACAACAATAACCGACGAAGTGACAGCAACAACAACCACACCATAGCCACCGCCAGCCACCAGCAGCAGCTGACCGGCAGCCAACGGGGCATCGCTCACGGTGGCAGTCACGCAACACCGGGCACTCCGAACAGCTCCACCGGTACCGCCTCCGCCAGCGCCGCTGCCGGGACAACGGCCACCTCCACCGACTGTCCCGACGATGACCTGAGCAAAAGCCAATTGATTTTGATTGATGATGAGCGCAGTTCCCTGCACGACGATGACGACGTAAGTTCGATCCCGATATCGCTTTGCGCCTGCCTCGCTACCATACAGCCTTGGTGCGCACGCGCATTTGCCACTTTCTGATTTATTCAGCGCAAGCAGCCGGTACAGGACGGACGACCTTTTGAACCTGCCGGCTGGGTTTGAACCATGTACTGCTTCGGAGACGAGCGCTTTTCAATGGCCATTTTGCTCGACGTCTTCATCGAAGGATGAGGGATTTTGGGGTTCGAGACGAGGCGCGTGGGGCGCTTCGGTGACGATTTGCATTATGTGATCCCAGAGCTTTTCACGAGTGACACACGGGGATGGACGGTGTCTAGCTTGATCGCGGGATATCAGAAGCAACTCAATCTCGAATCAAACGTTCATAATAGGAACAGAGGTGTCCTATGCGTTGGTTTTGCATGAAAAACAGTGATGCTGCAGTTTTCCATGTTTCAGCTTACTTGAGCATGCATTTTTAAAGTTATTTGGATAAAATTTATCCAAAGCTTGGGATTGATCAGTGCCAAACAACGACCAACGAGATCCGACGTTGACCGAGTCTCATTTGAACCTTTTCCACATCCTGATATTTGTACATCAAATCAGAAATAACGAAGCATATGAGTGATAAAAAATCCCTAAAACAATGCCAATTATGCCAATTTTGAAAAGGAAAATAACAACTTATTAAAATTGTTGACTTTCCAGAATTATTTTGACGATGAACACAATATTAACGATAAGTAATCTAAGGGCAGGATTGTGAAAGAGTCTTGTGTTGATTCTTGCATCCTGCCAAATGCAATTTAAATGGTTCAAATCACAATTAATAATAAATCCAAATGAATTAAATCTCAATTCATTGGAGAAAATTATTTCATTAACTCTAGGGTAACACAACAACCCTCGTAGGATCAAGCCTGACCAGACTAATGTGTTTTGGCCTTTTTCTGTTACCAAGTGTACCCATAGCAGGATAGTATATATATATAATATATTATCAAAAGCTTTCTGGCTACAGTTTTGATTTTTTTCTTTTTTTGAGGCTTAACCCTTTTTACTGTTTTTTTACAAACAATTGTAAAATGTTATCCTATTGATCTCTTTCCTTATTCTTTCTCCTTAGTCTTGACTTACCCACTTTACGGTCTGTGCCCCACACCTTTTCCTTATTCTTTTCAATCGCCCTTCAAATTGATCGTATATTTTCAAATTTTCTAATCACCTTTCGTCTCCCAACGGTGCCCCTTCTTTTGGAATCCACCATCGTCCTTTTCAAGAGGGGGGCAAGGATGGTTAATATCGCTCTCTTACTCTCCTTTTGTTTTTCTTACTGCACATACATACACACCCATCTCTGTATTGGCATGCTCCCGATTCGAGCTCCAAACCGTCGTCACCCCGTTTATCAGATTCTCGACGTACACGCGTGAATCGATCGATTGTCGATGATTTTTAATTTCACCTCCACTATCCGCTCACGATCACCGGTTTGTCTTGCTTGATTTTCTATTACCTATAAACTTGATCTACTCTCCATACACACACACACACGCACACAGGCAAAGCCGATCAAGTAGCGTTAAGATCAGGAAGGAGTAGCAAAAAACGCCTAAAATAAAACGAATCTTGCAAGTAATCCGAGCTACGTCAATCATTTAAGATTACTGAATTAATTATTACTCCCTCTCACTTACTCTCGTGTTTTTTTCCTCCCTAGCACGAGGTTGAAGTATTGAAGCATTGTTGCTGTTGCTTTTTTTGCTTCTCTACTTTGACGAGCCCTTTTAACCGGGGGGGAGCTTCATGCTTCGAAATCGATCGCTACCCGGATCAACTACGCGGTGACCCAATTTTTGATAGAGCATTACAGATTACATTTCGGCAGAAGGCTTCATAGCAAACGCCCCATCTAGGTGTGTTGCCTTCACAAGACACGAACGCTAAGCAAAAGTGGATCGTCACGTGACGAACGAGTTATGTGGCGTTTGTTTTAATTTGCTCAACAAGTTCCAACCGAGCCGAAGGTGGATTTATCAAAACATTGTCCTTTCGCACCATTACTTGTAACAATTTTGCTTATTGGTTTTTATGTAAGATTAGGAGAAGGGTTGCATGCGGGAATCTAACCAAACTTGTCCCTTACAATTATGAGAATCAGCTAGCGTAGAAGCAACAACATACATGCAACTTCCTTCACGATTTGTAGCAAACCGTTAAATAATTTGCTTCGTTGATAATAAACTCCACGAAGCACGATCACACGCAAATCATGACCGTGGTGTGGGCTCAACGCTTCCCGTGACGGGAAAAATCCATTTCCCTGGCGCACTGTAAACATTCTTCAAATTTTCCACCAAACTTTGCATAAATTAATACCTTACCGAGTGCACGAGCTGGCGGTTGAAAACGGTTGAGAACGAAAGCAGAGAAGACGAAACCCGAACTTCCAAACCAAACACGCCAAAACACTTGTTCTCGTGCAGCGTTTGTGTGTAAGTTGTTTTTTCATACATTCCTCCCGAGAAGCCACTTTGCTTTCATCATTCGATCTTTCTTTTTGGCAACACTTTGCTTACGCTCCCTCCCTTTCGTGACCGCCGTTTCGTGAGGACAGGAAACCTCTGTTGTGTGTGTGTGTGTATCGTTTCGAGTGGGCTCCATCCGCCGAAAACCCGGGGAAAAAGAGAGGCAAAGGTTAGCAAAGTTATGGATCCCACGAACAAGGGAGACGAAAACACAGCAGAGCTCTGCCAAAACCGACAAAACGGTCACGAACGAGCCGAGCGAGCGAGCGGGAAAGCAGCCGGAATCCTCCAATTTATGTGGCACCCAACATCATGTCACTCGCCACCGCAGTTTACCGCGACCGATGATGGCACGATAGTGCTGCTGCCATCGACAAAACGGGCTACCCCTTGCATATGCATGCATTTATGAGTGTGATCTCTATTTTTTTGCGATCCTCACACCCCGTTGGGAGCGCAATAATCGCATCCTACGTATAGCGGGAGGTGACACTACCATAAAACAGTTTTGGGTAATCTCATTACAACAATTTGGTGTCAACTTTTTGCACCTCCACGCCCTCTGACGCTTAGAAAGTGGAGGAGAATTTACAAGCAAACACAAAAAATACACACACTCCACCAAAGTATGTAACAGTTACAAAAGTAGCGACGAAAACGTGTCAAGTATTGGGATTGTCGGAACATTGCCATAATTCGAGTATTTAAGCTCACCTCCACCTCAACACCCATTAGGTGTTACGCAGGTGGCAACAAAGGGGGAGAAAGGGCAAATAAATTACTTAAAATACTCAAGCGCAGGTCAAACGATCGATTAATTTTGTCTTACTACCCTATGTTTTTTTCAATGTAGCACAAATGAAATTGATAATCCGACGGGAGGACATCAGAAGGTGGATATGGTGCATTTTGGATTAAGATTATGTGGCTTCTTGTTGTTGAGAGAATATTTGGGCCCAAAACACAAGCTACTGTCACTTCAGAAATTTAATCTTGAAATTTTTGCTTATCGTTTCTCTGACAATTTAAACAGATTTAACACATCATGGAAAATATGTTTCTCCTTGCTCTCTTTTTTCTTGTTTCGTTATATCCTACTTTTTTTTCCAATACTTTTACGTGTTATTTTGTTACATCTATTCTAATAATAAATTGTTAAATAATGCAAGATAGGAACACTTAAAAACAGAAAAAAAATAGTGAAATAAAATAACCAGACTAGTTTTTGTTTTCATTTAAATGCAGCAGGTCAGGCTGTTTTATCAACAAAACTATGTAGCCATTTAACAAGCAATAGCAGAGTTCAATTCGTGCATCACTTTTCAAAAACGTATTTTATAGGTGAAAAATTGAAATCAAAAATGTATATGCTATGTATGCATGTATGCCTATGCTTCTCACCTCGGCTTGAGTGTTTTTAATGTTTTAGCTTTAATACATACTGACAATTTCATCTATTTTTTCAATTAATTGCTTCTATATATTCATCAATAATATCGAAAAAAAATTTAAAATAGTTTTTTTTGTAAAATGAGGCCTTAAATCATAAATCATCACAATATGGTCAAAACTCTAGTAAAAGCAAATATACTGTTTATCGCATCACAATCAAATCGTTGCTGTTACCGCGAAACGAGATCAAAAGTTAAGGACAAGTGTTAACAACCTCCCTCTTCGCAACACCCTCGCCTTCTCGACCCTTCAGCAGCGCGATCAATCTAGTGCAAAAATTAGGACAGCATTAAGCGACGAACCTGTTGTCCGCCGTTGCACAGGCAAGCGGACGATCGCGATCCCCAACTTAAGCCCTTTATCGCACAGGCGCCGAAAACATCAAACACCGCAAACTGTTGTGCCGAAAATTGGACGTAATTTTTATTTCCTTCTCATCGGTGGTGAATCGGTACAGAAAAAGGGAAACGGTGAAAATCACTGAAACTTTTCTACCCTTCGCCCGGGCCGATTCCTACCTGCCCCTAAACGCACTCACATTCCACCCCGGGGCCGAGCGAAGTTCTGCTGACCTAAATTTCAAGTGTCGATTCCGGCGGCTCAATTCTGGCCAGCCACCCGGGAAGGGTTTTTGTTTCGCGATCGCGATACCCTTTTGTGCCTCCTCGGTGCCGGGATCGTCACCGTGTGGGATTTTTAATGATGAGCGTTTTCGTCTTTTTCGCTTGCTAGTTCCTTCTTCGGAACCACCAGACAAAAGGTTCCGCACGAACGCTCGTTCACAACGCACAGCAGTCGACACTCGCACACACAGGTTGCGAATTATTTGGCCGCGAAATCAGCTGTAAGTGCTAATAAAAATAAAAATGAACACTTGAACCCATTCAAAACAAGGCAGCAATCGAAATCGGGCAAACATGTGAAAAGCCTCGATCAGATCCGGTAGGTTCTCATCGGGTACGGTCAACCGGGTCTGATCGGTTTCTGGGGCCGATTGGAGGAGACAAACTGTGCAGCGGCGAACAAAAACTGAAAGGCACAAAAAAAAACGTCAAGTGAAAAATAAAACTGTCAAATCATTTCTGCTTTTGCAATTCCTTTCCCCGCAAAGAGCAAAAAAAAAAAAAACGACCATCAGCTGAACAAAAGTTATGACAAGCAGTGGTAGGCATTCCCGGCCAGCAAGTCGAAACGAGCACCACCTTCAGCACCACTACCGTCGCCGCCGCCACCATCGTAAGAATCTTTGCATGCTGCTGATCCTTGCGATGCAATGAAAAATTCGTACCAACCATGTCCGCCCCGGGTTCCCCACATTTTTGGGACCTCCTCGCGGGACGCTTCCCTCGGGATGCCAGCTCGTGCCACCGCAGAACCGCTGATCATTCGGGCGCGATACCGTGCCACCGCCACGCCACGGCCCATTAATTTGGAGGGGACTTCCAACCAACACATAGCCCCACTCGTGGCTGCGCTGTGCAAATAAAGCGAAATAAACAATAAAAATAATTACAAGTTAATAATAATTTATTAACCGTCCCGGTGCCCGATGCGTCCGTGTGTTCTTTTGCCGCACCGCGGTACGGAATGCGAGTGCGGTAACGGATTCGCACTCTCTTCCAGTCTCGGTGTCGGAGGTCGTGTTTGGCGGCAGAGCAAACAATGTGAGAGAGTGGATGCGGGGTGGGGTGGTTCACAAAATGCAACCGCTTAAGAGACAACGTGGCTGGGTCTTCTTAGAGACGGCAGAGGAAGAATGCGAAATGCCAGAACATGTGTATGTGAAACGGAGCTTGGGGGCAATATGACCATACTAAGATCATGTTATTTTGTTTGATTGCATAATTGAGCAGCTAAATCGATTTTATCGCCGTTCTGTAAATCAAAAATTTCATTTCATTCTCATAAAAACGTGACAGTAAATATAATATTTTCATTAAGAGAGTTTTACAACAAATCTTCTAATTTGATTTTTATTGTATTTTTTTACCGAGAGGTAATGGCATAGACGGTATCACTGAATCAAATCACGGAAAGCCAAGCTGATTAAAGATTTTAAAGCAAACTCTCAACATCAGTGAGTCAACAAAAATAAAGAAGGTAGAAATATAAGCTGTAGCTTCAAAAACGCGAAAAGATCGCCTTAGCTGACCTGAAGTTGATTGCTGTTTAATTCACGACATAATTAATATTTTATTAAGAAAGTTAAGGTGAAGTATAAAATAATTTAAATTACTTGTTTTTATTGTCCTAATAATTTCATCAATGGGTACTTATAACAAAAATTCTTGCTTTTAGTAAAGTTGTTTAGAAATCACACATTTTTTCACTATCATGTATAGAAACACAAGGTGTACATTAAAACACTTTTTTTCCTGGCAACAATTATTATTCGAACGATTCTAAACAACTGGGTTCATGCTTAGCTGCATTTTAACTGTTGTATAAAAACAATGAATACAAGAAAAGTTTATTATTTGCCCATCATGTTGATTTTGATCATGAGCGTGATTTTCAATCCACTTCGACACCGGTATCCACACACTCGTTCACGTTAGATTTTGGCTGTAAATATGGATTTTTTTATTAAGATAAGATATCAAGAAATGTTTGAATGATCTTGTTTTGCTTCTTAGAAATTAATCATCATTCTTGAACAGAAGTCTGGGAAGGGTAAAACAATCCTTAAAATATATTAAAATTATATACCACTTTTTTCTCTAAGTCACATCGCCCCGTACTCCCAAAACACTTCCATTTGTACAAATTCACCTGTAGAACGAATATATCTTCACCTTTCTTTCCCGCGATGCCTTTCAGCTGGTGCAGCTTTTCCAATCAGATCTGTCACATGCTTTTGCCAAACACACAGCAAAACAGTTCAAACCCCCAAGAGGAAGAGTATTTCGAAAAGTGACAAAATGCCGGGAAAGATTTATGACATTCTCTGTTGCGTTTTTTAAAGTTGCAAAGGATGGGCGGCAGATGAAATTGATTTAAAAATGCATACACAAAAAAGGGACCCGCTGGATCGGACGTACCCGATAAATGCTAATTTGTCTTCCGATAGGGCACAACGCACCCGCGGGACTGGGGACTTTGTAGTGTGACAAATAAACCATTGGCACCAGCTGGCGGTGCGGTTAACCTTTGCCGCTTGAAAATCAACCGAAAAGGAAGTGATTGATTTTCCCACGTTTTTTTTAAGTTAAATTTTTTTATGCACAAAAAAGGACACAATAAAAGAGGATGATTTCTTTTATCAAAGAAAATGGGTCTTTCCTCCCTTTTTTGGGGAGCTACACGGGGTAAAACTGAGCAGAATCGTTTGCTGTGCGAAACACGGGAAAAGGGGTCAAAAAGGCTCATTCGACTCATCCAGCACCTTTCGTCCCCACAGAGATGATAAACCGAATGGAAATAAAGCCCCAAGTAATTGGGTGATCATTTATTTCTTCTCCCTTTCTGGGCAAGTTCAATCGGGCTCGGAGACTTTTCGGCCGCAAAACGGGAAGCCTACTCTTTCTTTCGAGGCCACCATTAATTACACCTAGCCCTTGAAAGCAATCGGCTCGTTTCCCACTCGCTCGACCGCGATGATAATGCCTACCGTTTTCAATGGATTCATTTAATGCACGAACGTTTTGGGAAGGAAAAATAAAGCTCACACGCAGCACTATTTGAGCCTTTTTTCTTCCGTGAACCCATTGGAAGGTATGCATTCCCCACCATAGAAATGACATGAACAATCGCACCCGTCAATACGAGCATGATCCGATCTCTTTAAGCATGCAGTGATTCTGCCGGACCGAAAGGGATGAAGCAGCAAGGAACGCATTCGGGGTTTTGATTTTTGATTGATCTTTCTTCGATGCAGCCCCACTTCGACGGCTCAAATATAGGACAGTGAGTGTAAGAGATGCATTCTTAAAAGTCTCACCAAAAGAGGAAAAAATCACTCTGTGCAGCACGCACAGATAAAAGCAGGGCTTTTCTTTTGTCGTTTCGCGGGGTGAAGGGAAGTAAGACCCTTCTAAATGCTCCACCGGCAGAAGGGGAGGGAGGGGGAGGGTGTAGCTCAGCTGTTCCCATTGGTAGTTGTTGATTGATTAACGTGTAAGCTTCGGCTTTATCACGCGCGCGTATTAAAGCGCTGCACCGGTGCGGCATTTCGGATCGATAGACTTCAAACGGCGTCAAGTGACGAACCTTCGAATAAAGCGTTTTTTTAACTGTACCGACCCAATACGACCCATTCGGATAAAGTGACCATTTTTCATCCACTGCACACGACCAAACTGCTGCCGTTTTTTTCGGGACTGCGTTCGGGTGCGCGTGCGACGACACGTCCAGCTTCGACGACGACACAATAGTCCCCGGGGGTGAATCGAGCAGCAGGCAGGAAAATGTGTTCATCTACTCAACTTAATTACCCGTGATGTTTAGCTTCGGCTGTGTGGCTTAGTATAAGCGATCGCGTTTTGTTGTACCTTCGTGTAGCGTGTTTTTTTTTCTCTTTCTCCACTTCCACTAAACTGTTTTGTTTTCCTTTAATTGGTGTACAACATACTCACGGGATCGCACGAGACCAAACATGAACCGAAAAGCTAAGCGATCCGTCTTAAATCGATCTGAAGCCGTTTCTTTTTCGAGCCACCTCTCGGCCTCCCATCTTCAAACTGCCGGTGAACGGGTCAGCACCTAAATCCCAGTTCTTGTGCAGCTAAAGCCCCTTTGTCCCAACGTGGAATAGAAGAAAAAACACCAATAGGCAAAGATAAAAGGGAAATGGGTGAAATGGTAGGGCGATGCCGCAACACGGGCAGGGTGAGGAAACAGAAAATGTGTAGCGGTTAGGTAAGGCGCGTTTTTTAATTGCTGACCGCCTCGCGCCAGCCCTGGTTCGATGGGGCGTTTGGGGTGTCCGCATGCACGGAGACTCGCGCGCACCGTCCGCGCTCACGAACCGTCTTCCCGGCGTACAGTTTATAGAGAGCAAAGTTTCCGATTCGCTTTAATCATCGCCAATCATGAAAACGTTAAACTATCATTCGAAAACTTTGCAGCGGCAGTGTGCGGCGTCAGCGCATAATTATAGCCATTAACCCAAACCGAACCGTGTTTGGCTTTCGGAGGGCAGTTCACTTTCCTACCAGCCGCGCTGGTACTAGGTCTTTTATTAGCAGTTAGTTTGAAAAATAGTGCTTTTGGTGCTGGTCAAGCGGTCGAACAACCGGCGGGGAAGCAGAAACACACTTTTTTGGGAACTATTAATTTCAACACAATCACAGTCCACCAAACGGCATACAACGCGGTGTGGCCGGCAAAACAACGCGATGGATTCGTTTTAATCGATTGGAATTGTTTAATGCTGCTCTATTACTGTAGTGGGTTGGTTTGATGAGATTTTGCGATCTGTTTCTCCTTCTATGCGTTTGCTTTGAGTTGTTTCTTTTCTTTGTACAACGCGTGCGTGCGATAAATCACTGTTCAATCAACATGTGATGTTTGGTTTTGACTTTGAAACGTCTTTCGCGTTTTTGAGACACTTTGAATGCTTTTAAGGCGGCGTTCGTGTAACGTGAACAGCTGTTCATGTACATGTTAATGTACATGTTAAAAGCATTCCAAATTAACACATTTTATTTGTACTGCACTTATGTATTATTCGATAAATTTGAAATCTAGTCTACACTATGTAATTCTGTAGTTTAAAAGCATTGGATATTTGTGAATTCGTTTTCCTTGTCAATAATCACTAACTTGCTGTAATCGTTGTACTAACTCGAGTTTTTCCTCTCTTTTTCTTTAAACGACGATGGTAATTTTTATAACATTTTACATTTAAAAAGGTAGCTCCCAAAATTGTTGTAGGTTTTTTCTCTTCAAGAGAGACATTAACTTTTTTGGTTCTCCTAGCTACTAAATTTTCATCTCAGTCTTTTGCAATATAACAATATGTTCTCTGTTACTAGAATGTTTATTTTACAGTTATAACATAATTTGAAAGGTTGTCTATTCCAAAAAGGTTTTATTTATGTACTTTGTCTAAAGTATTTTTTTTATAAGCAAAAAAAATATCTTCCTAGCAAAAAAAAAATATCTTCTTCTATTTTATTAGATTTTATTGATTAGTTGTGAGTTTTCATTAGCTTTTAGGGGCAAAATTGTGTGTTTTTGTTTATTTACATGCTATCAATTTTTCCACAGTTCCATTACACTTTTAACCTTCTTGTCTTGCTAATGCAATAAAGCAACCGGATATTGTTGCCAAATTTTACCTCTAATAAGAAAATCGACAAACACCCAAATGGATGCAATTTCCTAATTCAATTGCACCGCCAGTTCACTCGTAAAACCCGCCCCTTTCCCCGACCGAAGGGACGGAGTCCTTTTCCCCTTTAGAAGGAACTGTCATTCCATTTCATTCGCGCACCCCTTTTCGGCACACCCCAAGCTGTACGTACCTTATGCTTGTTTAAAACCTCCCATTCGGCAAATCCTCAAAGTTCTAGGGGATTAATTGAACTCACCTTGATCATGGCGTCATACCGTCTAGGGCCCTTTTCCTCGTTCAGTTTGGGTGCACTTTTTTTTTGTATGCTACTTGTAGTCTTCAGATTGCGTCGCTCCACTGCTTTAAATTACGTACAAGCTTGCTGTGGATTGCCGAACCAAGTAGGACCTTTGCACAGCTAACTCGAAGGGGTGTGAGAATACAAAAAAAAACAGTGTCCCGAGCAAACAGAAACCGGCTACCAACTGGGTAGGATTCTGTGGGCCGGGTAGAACCCCTTCAGCTGTCGGTCGGCTGATGCCTTGGGGGCATCAATTCTTCCTTTATTTTTGCCTCCACGCTCTCACTCTATTTCATCCCCTTCCCATCGCACAGCCTATTTGCTTAGTGTGGCCGAGTAGGTTTGCCGAAGCGTAACCGAAACACATATTGCTAATTGTGCACAAAGAAGGGAAACGCAACCGTTTCGCATCGCAGGCAGGCATTTTTTTTTTGCATTCGTTTTGGCTACTTTAAATGGACGCTCTTTCACTCGTTTAAATACGTTGCTTTCATCAAATCATCGATCCGCGCGTACGCGTGTGCGTCACAACAAAATGTATTCCGTCCAGTTCGGGCCATCCAACGTCTCACTTTAATGGGATGATCCGCTCGATGGCCGCGGTTTGCGCGTTTTAGACAATCCGCCCATGACGCACATGATCAAACAAATTGCACCTAATGAAGCGCACCTAACCCTGTGCTGCACATGCCGTTTTTTCTGTTTTTTTCGTTCGTCTCCCATCTCGGCTCTTATCCCGATAGCATCCGAAGGGTCCTGTCCTGGCCAAGATTAGCAATTATTTCGCACACCAAATCCCCAAACCGCATTCCACATTATGCGCGGGCCTCGCGGGAGATTACCGTTTAGAGGAACATTAATCATCCGGCGCGCGCGTACCTCGGTCGAAAACCTCGCACAGTCTTACAAATCCCGACGGCAGCAGCAGCGGCAGCGACGGCAGCATGTCGTTAGGATCGCCGCTCCAGCGCGATGATGGAATTCCTTGTCCTCGTCAGCGCATGACGATCGGAACGGTTGTTCACGACCGTTCGAAATGACACAAAACTTTTATCATACCCGCTGCAGTGCAGTGCCCCCGTCCTGAGCGAAGCAGGTCACTCGTACACGCGATCGGTCACGATCGGTTCGAACGCGTAAATCGGTTGGTTTTCGGACGGTTGAATTGCTGCTGCTGATGCCGCCAAATAAATGAGTTCACATTCCAGGGGAAAAGAAATTAATAG
Source organism: Anopheles epiroticus (assembly GCA_000349105.1). Lineage (NCBI taxonomy): Eukaryota > Metazoa > Arthropoda > Insecta > Diptera > Culicidae > Anopheles > Anopheles epiroticus. The sequence continues at coordinate 100,267 of KB671629.1, forward strand.
GAAGGAATTTGTTTTATTCACTTATGTCGTCTGGATTAGGTTCAGCATTCCAATCAATGATTGTTTTTTGTGCAGATCATCCTGAAGTCTCTACGGTTCAATCAGGCTAGAGAAAAAGGTATCGAGCGAGATTGTTACGTGCACTATCACTGCAATAGAAATGTCTCTATGAATAAATGAAAAAAAACTGAGCCTCTTATGAGTGTTATAGATGAAAATGAAATTTCTATAGCACAAAATTCATATTTTATAACATACCAAAAATCAAGAATCAACGAAACAATATTAATATTGTTTTATTGATACCCATAGTTTTTTTTTATTTCTTAGCTCAACTTCCTTACGCAAACTTTGAGCTTTACAACCTTGATTAATGATTTTTTTTGATAGTTATCTTAATGTCTATTCACTAATCACTAGCCACCAAATCACTTCCCGTTTTCTACAATTTTAAACATTTTTTAACTATTTAAAATGCTGCTATCCCTATAAAAAAACTCATTTATTGTTTACAAACTCAAGTGCTCCATTTATTTAGTCTTATTTAGGGCTCATAAGATACATAATTTAATTTTGCTTTTGTGCGGCGTCCTTTTACTTCTTATTTACTCCATTACTTATTTATTTTTATGCTTATCTGTTGAACCATCCTATTTGGGAACTCCACTTACATTAAATTCAAAGATAATATTGTAAATTATGTCCTATCACCTTGACTAGGTGGATAAAAAGCGTTTACTATTGTGTTTATTTATATGCCGTGTACTATTTGTTCATTTGGTATGAGTAGCTTTTATAGATCTTACTTTTTAACTACTCGTACCAGTTAAAAATGTTAAAACGAATTTTGATAAATTATTCGAGGCTTTAATACAACTATTTTCTTTATTCGGTTGAACTACAGCAAGCTTAAATTTTTATATACATGATCCTCACGCTCATTCAGCACACTCAGTTCAAGAGAGAGCAGCAACATTTTATTACTGTTTGAAAAGCATATAATTAAAACTCTTAACTCACCTTTTAAAACAGAACAAATCTTAAACACCCTTTGTAAATGTTAGTCAACAAACACGATACATCTACCGTACTAAGATCTTATCATAATTTAGTTAAAAACGGTCTCCCAAAACCATAAGCCTTATGCTCGCTACCTTTAAGCTTGCGATAAAGCTGACAACCCTACTCCGAACCCACTGCCCAGTAGACTTCGCATCTTCTTCATCAGCTGATACCCGAGCACGGCACAGCCACAAACAGATACGAAGTGGAGGCTTGCGAAACGGAAGAAAAATTTAGATACACCATAGGCACGGCGTGCACTTTACAGCACCGCCGACCAGGTTCGCGACGCCCCGACGCAAAACTTCAAATAAACTCTACATGATTACTGGGCCGGCGATCGGGCTCGCTATCGGCTTAACCTCGTTCCATCGCGCAGCACTGCCAATCGAAGGGAAAGGAGAAGAACCACACACACACACGCGCGCGCGCGCCGGGAGATAGTTCCAGTCCGTTCGCCAACCCGGTGCTATAAAAGTGCAGTCCGCGCGAGAATCTGGACCGGAAACCGCGACAACCTGCGAGCTTTCGGGCTCGCGGTACCGAATACCGTAAAATAAAACCTAACCGGCCTAAAGGGAAGGTGGCGCGTGTGCGCACAACATTTATGGTCAGTTACCTACCCCGGCCCGGTGGGCAGGGTGATGCCATCCCAATCATCATCACCCGCCGCGGTGGATGATGGTCCAAACGAACCGAACGGAAGGCGCGACATCGACGCGAAACGGCTTGTTTTTTCCTTCCCTGCTCGCCGCCGGTTCGGAGGACCGAGTGGAAATTAATAAATTATTTCGTTGCGGACTCGGGGAGCAATACCACAGTTCCCTTTTACTGCCCTCCAAGAAGGTTGAGATTATTCGTAAGCTCATTCACAACCAGGTGCTACTATGCACTCACACATCCGCACGAGCCCACAGCATGAATGGGAATCGGTCGCTCGGCAGAGCAACATTCAAATTGTCTCTGGAAAATAGCTACAAGAAACGATCGGAAATAGCTTCCCAGAATGTGGCTCGCCCCACAACAGCCGAGTCCAAACCACCGTCTGTCGGACGTCGTTGACCATTCCCTTTTGGTCCTTCGAAACGGATCGTCTAGCGTGTCTAGCGGCTACAAAAATCGTCCAAACCCGTCACTCGAAAACGCACCGAACGTTCGCATGCAAATGAAGCACCAGCGGGAGGAACCGCCGGTGCGGCCACCGGATATCCGATAGCTATTTTTCATGACATTTCTTCAGCCGGCATTTGTGCCTTTTTTGTCTTCTTCGCTCCCCCTTCAAATCGCTGCTGCTGCTGGCTGCCTGCCGTGGGACGGTTGGTGCGCTTCCTCCTTATCAAGCGCACCAAACACCGGGACCTCCATCTAAATTGCCCCAGCAAACGCTAATCGATCGAGGAAAGGGTTAGTTTTGACAGAAAAGTGTTCAAACGGGATTTTTTTTATTTATGTCAACCCACCCGGGCCCGGAATCGAACGTTATCGATACGTCGGGTTACTCTCGCTCCGTTGGAACCGGCACTGCCCCGCCATACGAAGCAGAGAGAAATAGAGATAAAACACAGGAGAAAAGAGAGGGAAAGAGAGAGGAAAAAGACATGGAAAACAAAACTCGCTGTCAATTAATAAATTAATTGGTCACACATTAACATTCGCATGGGAACGCACCGACCTGTGTCGTGGATCATTTTAAAAGATTCCTGTCGCACTACCTCCTGCGATTCCGGAAGGCCGGTGCGGGATCGGTCTCACGGAACGTGAGATGTGTAAGAGTGCGATGAGAGGAAAGACGGTTTTCAGGGGCGGGAGGATATTTTGTCATCTCGTACGCATACTGAGAGCAGTGTTACAGTTTCGGTGGCTTTTAGGTGTAACCCGAGACAGGCGTGGTAAGGTGATGCAGTTGAAATGGGAATCCTTCTATTACAGGGAACTCGTATCATGGTAAGATAGGAGGCAGTAAGAAGGAGAGCCTGAGAGGTGAAGAGATAAGCTACGTTTAGACATTGTTGCGCCTTCTCTAACAAATAAGGTTTTGCTCTTCGAACGTTTTAGTGTAACTGTGTCTCGTAGGGATGAAAAATGTTTCGTGTGGTCTACTGTCTTGTAAAGCGGTAATTGTAAAGATTTTTATCCGTTGTAATATGGCCCTGCTATGAAAACGTTCTTCTGGTATATGCACATTGTTAACCAAAAACATTTTGCATATTTTTACAATAATTTTGCTTATGCTTTAGGGAAATAATTTAATTATTTTATTAATGTATGTTATGTTCGCGGCTCTTTTCACTCCATATTCAAAATTTCGCGTATTTTTTTCAAATTAATTAATTGAATTTTGTCAGTATCTAAATGATACACACAGAATAAATTTGCATGTATACTTTATCAATTACTTTAACAATATAACACGTACTTTTAGGGAACGGTTGCGATTTTTAGATTAGGTTGTGTTATTTAAGATTGTTTTGTTAAACCCTTGACTGGTGGACAGAAATATTTAAATAAAACATAAAACACCTCCAGATTGAGCTAAATTTTGAGCTAGACTACTTTAGAGAGAAACGCTGCTTTTATTTTGTACTGAATTTTCATAACATTACATTGTTGCACTTCATTGTGAGCTCATGTATGACCGAAGGGATTTACTAAAACGATGTTGGCAGGTCGTGTTGTGGTATTGTTCCACTAGCCAAAATAATCTTACAAAATGGTTCAAAAAAAGATTAGTTTTGTGAGTTTTCGCTCTATACAACTATAGGTATTGTTGTATCTTGCCAATACAAAAGTCTCCTTAAAGAACCTTAAATGCTTAAATCAGGCCAAAACCTTTCAAACATGACTCAAATATTGTTTCGATTCTTTAAAACCATTTAATCTGTTAAGAATTTTAAACTGAACAAAAATTCAATTCTAATAACCTAAGTAATTTTTTTTTGTTCTAAAACCTAAAGAAAACTTGAAAAGTATATCGTTAGAATAACTTATTAACTTCAATCGACTTCTACACCATCAACATTAAATCATTAGAACAAATAAGATACACAGGAATTTTCCTCAACATATAAATGAATAAATATAACTTATTATTTCTTCAATGTTGCACACCATACACACCTTGGATGAGATGGTAACAATCATTATCCACCCTTTTCCCGTAGCCCTGATGAAATATTTTAATTAAATCATCTTCCACGGACACACTTTCCCCGTGTTCGGCTAGATGTCCGGGCCGTGATCGTGCATTCCTCGGGATCCCGTAAACCTTTCAATACCTTTGCCTGCCTTCATTGGAAGCGTTGAAATTAATTACAACTCCTAACTGCTTCACATGGCGATTTTTCAATCACCGCACCGGGTGCTACAAAAATCCGTCAAATCTGGCACGCTCTGGGTCCTAGACTGGCCCGGTACTCGGTACCCACCTGGGAGCTTAAAACCAAAATCCGAAAGGAGTCGCGTGGAAGAAAGGTGAAGGCGTGTGTGTGTGTGCGCGCTTGTGTCGTGTTCGATTTGGTCACCCCACAAAACGGCTATGACCCGGGGTTGCGTTTCATCTCCTTTCCCCGTAAAACCGATTCCAAGCGCAAAAGGCGCTCGCAGCAACGGGCAGTAACGGAGCAGCAACAACAAAAAAAAACAAAAAACCGACCGATGATTAATGATGGAATTGTATCAAACATGATTTATATTCAAATCTGGAAATGGACTTTGCGTTGATTTGCTTTTGCAGGAGGTATTTCGGGGCCCAAAAGCAGGCGCTGCTGCTGTTGCTGCTCCTGCTCGATCGCATTATCTTTGCTCATGTCACCATCGCTAAGGCGCGCGTCGTCGACGATGATGATGATGATGATGCGAGCATATTTTCTTCCCCATTTTTCGGAGGCGCGAGTGCGCGCGTGTCTAGCCACCGGGGAGACTCTTCGGCCGCAGGGCGGGCGAACTATGTTTCAATTTATTTCACTTTGTACCGCAAGGGGTTTGATTTTTCATCCTTTCCCCTGCCGGAACGTACACTGGGGGGCACTCCAGCACTCGTACAAATAAATTGGTCGATCAAACGCCACCACAAAACCCCGACCGAAAGAAGTCATCAATCGGTGGCGTCGATTTTGTTGCTATGTTGTGTCTTTGGCTCTTTTGGAAAGCCGGTTGTGGACGCGAACTCCAAGAACTCCACTTGGAGCTCTCTTCCTGCGCGTAGTGAGATAAAGTTTTCCTTTTTATGTTTTACCTTTTCCCTCCCCTTTTCGGTCAGTTGCTCTCGATTCGATTCGATCAATCTATTGCTGCGCCTTGTTGTTCCGTTGCCTCGTTGTCTAATCGTACACCTTGTTTAGTTCCAAGACCCCGCGGGATGCGGCACTGCTGCTGCTGCTGTGGCCCTGCTCCATGAATGATCAAATTAAGTTATTATCCTCTACAAACGTGATTGTTAATGCGTTTTTTGATCGCACGCTCGCGAAGCAACAGGTCCCACAGGGTGCACGAGAAACTGTATCTTTGGAGGTGATTTTCTGACTCGACTTTTCATCCCCCTCGTTGCACTGGCCTGCTCGGGGGTGTCAGGACACTGGCAGGCGTGTGCCAGGATAACTGTCCGAGCTGCGCTCCCCAGACCAAAAGCGCCAATTTTTGATTCATTTATCAAGCGCACCCGAATAAAGCGGGCATCCCTTCGGGGCACAAAACACATGTCTGTCTGAACTTTTTCCTTGACGCTAGCGTTTTGACGGTAACCTCCCCTCCCCCCACCAGTTCCTCCGGCACGCTACGAACGGGTGAGGAGTGTGACATTTGAGGGTCGGGTGTTTTTTTTTTCGGTAGCTTTTTTTATTATTTACTTTTGGGCCTTCGCTTCTGTGCCTGTTGTGTTACTCGCAGGAAATTAATTGTTTCACACGCTTCGCTTTCCTTCTCGCCCGGGCACTTGCTGCTCGGACTGGTAGCAGCCGCACCGCACAGATTGTTTTTAAAACGCTATTAACATAAACATGTTCGCTATGTTACGCGGATGCGTCCTCGGTTTTACCCGCGCGCCGATTTGGGCCGATTAGCCCCCGAGAGTCGAATTGACTGAAGAAGCCACCCTAGCGCTTAATTATCAACCTGCCCGACTTCCACCGGGGGTACCGTTCGCCGATCGGTCCAATCAAGCGAAGGAAGCATAAACAATCGGCCAAGATCCGCGCACTGGCGTGCCACTGGGTGGCCACGATGTTACGACGGGCCGTGCGCCTTTGCGCTGGTTCGTTTCTAGCTCACGGAGTGAAATTTACGAGTGGGAAAAATCGATTGCACCACCGAACCGCACCGAGTAGAAAAAGGAAAATTTATGATCGCCGATCTTCGCTCCTGCTCGCTTTAAGGAGACGAGGTCGCTCATCTAAAAATGAAGATTTATTTGGCACCAACTCATTTAGCCACCAACTCTGAAGCCACCCGGCTCCAGGTCAAGCCAGCGAACGCTATCGTTTATCAGCGCTCTTCCTCGGCGTTCGTATCCCAAAATCTGCGCATATTGTGATCGTAGTTTTGCTTCACTTAACCTATGATATTTACAAAAGCAGCCTTGTTTGAACAAGCCCTTCAACGAAAGCGGCTTGCTGCCACCAGTGCAAATACTCAATTTCATCGGCCCAGTTCTAGAAGGGGGTCCGGCAAATTATGACTAATGTGCGGGATGATATTTCACCACCCAGGGCCCGGTGGTGGGGAATCAAAAGGAAGACAGGGACCTGAATGTAACGGATTCGCGCCTTTGTGAGAGAGCGTCCCAAGAATGAATTGATTTTACAATTAATTTTAATCAAAACATGCCATTTCCCGTTCCGGATAGTGGTTGGGGCTTTCGAGGGACAGTCTTTTTCCTTACCGGTGCCTTGGTGATTCATTTCGAACAAAAGGGCAGTTTTGGCACCGTTTAAGCATTCCCACGGTTCCATTTTGTGATTTAAAACTCCCTAGTTTTGGGATACTGGCCATGTGTCAGTGTTTTTTTTATTCTTATCAAACTTAACAGTAAATAATTGATTATGTGTTTAAAACGGGTTTGTTGTTCTATGTTAAGAATCAAATATATTGTGTTATTTTGACGAATGACCATAAGAACTTCATTATTCTAAAAACCTAGTGTAATTATTTATGAAGAAAGTATGAAACATACTAAACGTAAAAATTTGTGATCACATATCAATAAACATTCTTGTTATTTAAACATAAATTTAAATGCACTTTTATAAAAATATCTTATAAGAACCAGAATGTGCCATTCTGTTCAAAAAATGCTTTGCAAATTATAGTTTTTAAAAAAGTTATGAGGAAACCGTAAATGAGATCAATTCGTAAATATAAAATAAAATCTTCTTCAGACTAGCCAAAGAGAAACAAGTATTGTTTTAAAATGGAACCCATTAAGTGTTCGTTTTATTCCTAATGATATTAAGTGGAAAATAATCAGCTTTAAAACCATGATCAAAGTGTTTCGTTGAGAGAACGCTAATCGTTGATTTTTTATTAAGTACAGAAAAACAAGGCTACTTTCCAATAGTAGAACACTTACTTTCACTTAATTTGGTCATACAATGTCTCTTGGTGCAACTTTGAAAAAAATGATTGAAGTGAAACAAAACAAATAGTTTGAAATAGTTGTCTGTTTTGTTGACCTTCTATTATCCTATTATTTAATTAATTATTTTTTTTTCCATTGATATCAACTCTTGAAATGAAATACTAGTAGCTATTTGAATTGCAGTAGCCAAGTACAACAAATATTGGTAGACTCAAAACAATTTTTAAGCTTGATAAAAGCGTCTAAAATTTAACCCAAAATCGTGTCTATTTGCTGTGAAATATTAATTATCAGTACTAAAGCTGTATACAAATAAAATGAAATATTTAAAATAATATTTAAGCTTTAAGCTAAAAACATAATCAGCCAGTCAAGCTCTTCTACACAACTTGAACAAACCACATTGAAATTTATTTGCAATCGCCTTGCATAGTGCAGATAATTCTCTAATTTGCAATACTTAATACCTACTCCCTTCTCACCGTATGGCCCATGCCAAACACCTGCCGTGTTTGTGCTTCGAACTTCATCGCGAAGTAAAAAAAGGCTCCCAAAACGACTGCTCTTTAAAATCTGATCCAGCGCACTATCCAAAATCCATCAATACCAACCCACAACTCACAGGCCTGTGTTTCATCATCTTCACGAGTGGCGAGCCTGCTGCCTTTATCTTTGACAATTTATCGAACCGTTTAACGCTGAGCGAGAGTGGTTACGAGCCAGCAAAACGGTTTTTTTTTTTTGTGAGCTAAAACGCTCAAAACAATGATGAAAATTAATGTTAGCTTTTACCCCGATCCACTCCCGCTTCGGAACCATCGTGTAAAGCCCGTGTTTGTGCGTTACACGCGGCAAGTCTGGAAGCCCTCTAACCTCAGCAAATGTTTAGCTTTACATCCACCAGATGGAAGATTGGCTTTTTCTGTGGCCGTGTACCACTTCAGCTCCGTAAACCAAACAAGATCAGATCAGCGGGTGAAAGAGAGAGAGACGGCTGACCGCATCCTCCCGCATACATTCCTTTTCTTGAGTCTCGAAAAAAAAACAGATCTTCTTCGAGTGATAGTGTCGATCTAAACCCTCGGGGCCCAATCGGTCCCGATCGGTCACATTTTTCACCCACAAAAACGGGAAATTTATTGGTCATCAGCCAGCCCGCCAGGGTGCCCTCGCTCATGCGTGGAAGTCGTGTGTCTTCCAAACGGCTTCCGAAATACAACACGCACCCCGCACACACTCACTCAAAATTCCGATGCGAAGGTGAAACATCTTTCCGCGCTTATCTCGCACCGTGTAGCGAGGAGTGTGTGTGAGTGTGTAAAATTGTCTTTAAAATTACAGCCCAATCTCCGTCTGCAGGGCTACTTGTCGGATGGGATGGCTAGGGTGGGTGGAGAGTCGAGCGGGAGTTGTCCGCTAAACCGCTAAAACCCCCGAGAGCTGCTGTAAAAAAGAAACAACCCGTACTACAAAAGCCTTTTATTGAACAGTAATCCATCATTTTAATGGCTTCCTCCGGTGGGCCATCGATCGTCCAGATAGATCCTGCCGATTTGCAAAACACTTTCGTGGGATTTATAAGGAAGGAGGAGAGAAAGGAAGTGAAGATGGAAAGGGTGGATGATGAGACTAGCACCATACCTTCTCACATCACTTTTTGAAACTCTTAACGAGTCGAGGAGACGTAAGCTCTTCAGTCTTATCAGCTAATCTAAATAGTCCTTTCGGCGGAATCCTTTCTGTAAGGTAGTTTTACGAAACCATTACACCTTCCCACCTGCTTCCTTTGGATGAACCATTTTTCACTTCCATCCAAAAACCGGGAGCATAAAGCATTCTTCTGAGCGATGGGAAAAATAAGCAAACTAACAAATAGCAACATGCTTCGACGGACGGGAGAGAACATAATTCTAAGCACAGCACGCCTCTACCGTCTCGTTATCATCACCTGTATGTCGTCCGGTTTAGACCACACACAAGAAAGAAGGACATTATTCATGGCACTCTCCACAAAGCATCCATCCGACTACAAACCCTCGCTTTTGCAGCTCTATCATCGAGCCGTTCCGGAAATGGCCTTTTGCTTGCGCCGCTGCTAGCCAAACAGGACATTGAACACCCGGAAGCGTTATCGAACGTCCTCGTGACACAAGAAAGCGGCACTCTCGCTTTTTTACTATTTTTACTTCCCTTTGGCGGGCAAGACGCTCCCTAAAGCAGCCGTTAAGGAGCATCCAAACCGACACACGACAAATACGTCTGCCGTACCGAACCGTCCAACGCTTACAAAACGCCCACTTTAACAAACTCGTAGATAGATGATGCATTTGCAAGCAAAGAACCCCATATGAACCGCACCATAAGACAATTATGCTGAAATGCTCTTCTCTTCTCTTTTTTCTCTTTCTAATTCCAGACACTCACACCATCCCTACAATCACAGCTGGTAATTGAATTAATTAGTTCCATTTAATGTGTAGCTCGCCAAACCCTTCCCTCACTGCCACTTTCCGAGCACGATCGGAAAATAATGCAACCAGCTTTTTTAACGTACAGGCAATGTACGCGTCACTACTACCACTACTACTATTGCTACCTCTCCTAACTGGCAACTGTACAGCTTGTGATCATCATCGATGCAGATCTGTGCTTCATTCTTGAAATCCTTTTTCCTCCCTCCCTTGCGCTTTTCTTCCTGTTTTACTCCTTTACTGTTCTCTATTTTTAACAACTGTCAGCTTCATCTTTTTTGAGTAGCACGCATTCTTCCTTTTTGCTGTTTAGCTTCTTCTTTCTGCTTGCAGTTTGTATTCCCCTTTTCTCCTCTTTATGCTTATCCATGTTTGTCCTTTTTCTCTTTACCAGTTTTACTCCGCTTGTTCTGTTTTGCCTTAACGCCGTTTCCCGCCTGCAAAAAAAGCTAGGTACACATTTTGTACGGGATGCATCCTGTTGGACCACCTTTCCGGGATGTATGCGTTTATTTATTTTTTTTTGGCTCCTCCTCCTATACGCCGAAAACTCGGAAAACGGGCGCCTCCTTGTGATTTGCAATTGAACCTCTGGCTTCCCCGCTTGGTCGACTGGCGGTGGGATAAAACCGGTCACCAGCGGGACCTTGGATGAAACAATATGTGCGTATGCGTATGAACAGCGGCTTTGTAACACGGTGTGGTCTGTGTACGCACGGCAGGAGGGAGCTAGTATGTGCAATGCCTTCGGGGCAGAATCGGTCCACTTTTTCCTTCACTTTGTCCCTCCCAATTGTGTAACCGGGCCTTTCGTCGCGGAGCGGAACAGATGTTCTGCATTGATTGTGCTTAAGTGAAATGATATAACATCGATTATTCAATCTTGCAACAAAATGGGTAGCCATTTTCTCACACTACTTTACTGTTAATGTACGCACAATTTTTTTTACGCACTTTTGCCCTGAGAAGCGCATGAGCAGCTCTCAAGCTGCCTAGAAGCAATAGGGGTACTCCTAAGCAGCAGTGCAAGAAAATCGCTCCTCAGCTTTGATCTTGAATTTTTGTACAATAATTCACCTTGAACGCTTTAACCATGAAGTACCAGAAATAGACAATCGAAGTTCACTTTCTAACGCGTTACCGAACCACTTCCCCATAATGCCTCCGTCAGGTACAATTCGCCTGGTTCTGAGTCACCTCACCCGAGTTATCTAACGCCTTGAACCCACAGCCCTACTCTCGCCCGGTTTTGCAGGTGTACCTCATTACCGGATGCGCACCAAACACCAAAAACCCTAAGCGTCTGGGAGAAAAATGAGCCACACAGACCACAGGGTCAACACTGTCCACCCACCCTTTCCTCTTCCCTCCTTATCCTACATTAACCCACAATTATATTCGCATTCATCAGGACGGTCGGTTTGCAAAAACGCAATTAAACAGCACGCCCGATCGGTCTCCCGGGAAAGAAAGGAAGTAAGAGGAGCCCCTTGGGAGGACCGGATTTTTCGGCCCAAGTGGACACCGGACCAGAAGGGGTTTTGCTTGTGCGGTTTTTCCGCATTTGTTGTGGTCGCCGATTCTCGGTTGGCGTGCGAGTATCATGACGTTTGGAACAGTTACACACCTGTAGCGAGCTTTCTCTCTTCACCTCTCACAGGCAAGGTGCATGGGAAGCTTCTGGGGATCGTTATTTTCTCTTTGCGATCACTGTCACGTTTTGGACGGCGAGATTGAGGCGAAAGAAATAATTTAATGAAGTAATAGGGACATTAAAATTAAGGGATCTATTTTCCTATAGATCACACTTAAACGATCACTTTGAGCTGTGTCAGAGTAGCTCATAACAACAGCCGCTTACAAGACAACACTCTCGTGCCAAAATATCTATAACAAAATCAAACCATAAACCATCGCTACCGATCACCACCGTACACCAATAAATCTGCTAGAAAGTGATCATTATTAATTGGTAAATTATGAGCAACATTCCTAACATACCTCGTCGTTCCAAATTGGCACCAAAAAATCCAAAGCAAAATCCTGGAATGCGGCAAGGATGCAATTTTTTCGTTCGCCGCTTGCTCGCCTTTATTGCCATTCCTGCCTTTTGGCCGTTCGCCTCATCAGCATAATTTCAGCGGCACAGGTCTCCACGAGCATCACGTGTAGCAAAAAGCAGCACACAACCCAGGCATGAATTAAAATGCTTTCGTGTCTTTTTCCCTCTGTTCTCGAAGGCGCACTCGCTCTCGGGTCGGGTGGCTTCCTTCCCCAAAAGCCAAACACACACCGACGTGTTGCGTGTGTCCTTTTTCCACGCTGTTTTCGCATCTTCTCTTCGCGAGCAGAAACAGCGGAGAAAATCGATGCCATAAGGTGGTGCACTGGGCATTGCAAAGGGAAGAGAGGAGGCACTCCAATCGTAAGGAACGGAGATTGGGGACTTTTGGTAGAAAATTTTGTCCATACATGAAGATGCCGACAGGTCGATGAGGGATAGAGGAAAAATTGCACCCCAGGGTGTAGCAAATGCTGGGAGGGAGGGGAGAAAACGGGTTCTTCCCTTGCTGCGGGTAGAAGAGAGAAGCACAGCGAAGGCCCACCCCTCGGGAGAAAAAAGGAAATGTCAAAGTGGCTTTCCGCCGGGTGGTAGGGAGAGCAACCGAAAGCGTAACAGACCGAATGCAATGGGAGCGAAGGGGATGAAGCATATATTTTGAGCATAATTTAGAGTGAGAGTGAGCATAAGAGCTAGAAAGCTACGCACCGATGTCACGACGCATGCAGGAGAAAAGGAGAAGAAAAGGAAGAGAACAACGCACACATACACATACACAGCAAAAAAGCGGGCGCACGCGATGAAGACCCAAACAAATCGTCGCTACCGATTTTATGCTCAGTTTGCGTTAGATCCCCCGGCCGTTATGATTGATTGGGGATGCTGCTGCTGCTACCGCCGTCTTGCTTGATGTCCTGAGCAAAGGATATTCCGGTACGAAACAAAAAGCCAACGCGTTTGAGTGTGTGTGTGTGCGTGGTGCGTGATCGTGTGTATAAAATTGGGATTGCGTTTTTTGGGAAATTTTTGTGATTGAGTGGAAAAGCGTGGAAAAAGTAAATTAAACAGTGAATTTACGTTTCAGTGTGGCAAGATCATCACACAAATTGATCGTAAAACAGCGATTTCCTTTTTTCGCAAACGTGTGTAATTGTGGCTCGACGAAATGCTGCTCGTGATCGGTTTAACCTACACAGCACACGATCAGCACGTGCAACCTCTCGTTGAGGATTAGTTGTGCCGTTTTTAAACCCGTGTGTTTTCCGTTTTCCCTTCTCCCCAGCCCGTGGTTCAGTGTCCGATTGGTGTGCTTTTTGGTGCGTTTCGTTTGAACCCTGCCGTCGGTGGTTGCCGAAGTGGTGCAATGCGTACTTATCCACTTAGTGCAAAAGCGAGCTGCAAACACAGCCGAGTGCGCCAGCAATGATTGAGCATAATTGAAATATAATTAGACCTTATGTTTTGTGTGCGAAGAAGGTGCAGCAGTTAGTAGAGGATAGGAGTGAGCGGGCAATTTTCGAATTTTACATACCACAAAAAAAGAACTTCGGAAACAATGATGATTATGTTTCATGATCTGCAAGAGTTAATAAAAACAATTTCTTTTAAATTAAAAAATCACGATCCTCTGAATCGTGTCGGGTGCTTCCGTATCAGCCAGCGTGGGTAATTGCTTTATTGCCATTGCCGACTGTAGTGGTAGCGCACCGTTCACTTGCTACGTTTTGACACGTTAAACACGATCACTGTTGCCAACGGTGGCTTGCAATATGGATAGCAAAACACAAAATGCCGCCGGGTGTTGTGCATTGCCTCTAATTATTGCATTTATATTTATACCCTTTCTCCCTACGGGAATGCCAACTGATGGACGTTCGGACGTACAAACATGGCACATACGTGCATGTCCTTCCTCGTGCACGTGCGGAATTCCACTGTAATGGCTATGGCGAACATTAATTCTATTAAATACCAATTTGTCTAATTTCTCTTATTATGTGACAAAAGCAGTGTTATGCAAAGTGAATTAGGGCGTTTCCTAATGTCCGTACTGATGTAACAGACGGACATGTTTAATTTACTAACAATTGCAGTTTCTGTGCCATTTTGTTTTTCTAAATAAGCTTTGAATAATTTTAGATGGAAATGAAGCATATCTGAAAAAAAATCCGGAAATTAAAATTAAAACCACTTTAAACTGATTTTTTATTAGAACATCCTAGTCACGGCACCAACATTTTCTATTTCATTTAAATCAAAACAACTCAAGTATGCAAAATAAAAATAAAGTCAAACAATATTTAAAGACAGCGCAATCTGTATTGCAAAATTGCTAACATTGCTCAAATAAAAATATTTAATTAATAATAGTTAAATAATAATAATAATAGTTAAACAAGGTTCTACAGTTTAGATTGGTCTGCTTCAGCACTTTATCAAACGATTCAATTGTCCTCGTTACCAAATGTTCAGTGAAGTGTACAGTGAATACAACATGGAAAGAATTGTGCTCAGTAAAGCAGTACAGCAATTTCTTCTCGCCAAGCTGTTTATGAACATGCTCGAGCAGCATAAACGTTGCTAAACTGTGACACACTGCACCTATTCGATCGGTTTTTACTGTTTTTCGTAAATGTGTTACGCGAAAAAAAAACAACAATCCATGAGCAACTATTTGTGAATAAAGACAAAACAAAACAACCAATCCCGTTCAAAATCCCAAAAGCGATCCGATCGTTTTTGATCGAAAGACCTGTGCAAACGAGCAAGCGACGAACCCGATCCAAAGATGGCATTGGCGTACGTAGACATGTCATCCGTTATCGAAGTGCAGGTAATGTCCCGACGAATGGTTTCCTTACCCTTCCGAGTGAATGAATCTTTATCAGCAATAATTGTTTTAATTAAGGGTGAACTTCATTCAAGAAAGTGAGAGGCTTTGTGACTTTCCAGACCGCTGTACGACGGGCATCACCAGCAAAAGGGTGTGTGCTGGTGATTAATTTCTCTCGTTTTCGATTGATTATAGTTTGCTGATTGAAATTCATTTTTTTGTACCAGTTGGTGGTTTGCATTTTTTTTTTCTGATTTTTGCCCAAATGATTAATGCACACCAACTCAGCACACACGCGGAAATGACAAACCGTCCGTATACACGTCTTTCCTATGTGTCTTCGTAGCAATGAATTGTCTTCCGCGGGAGGGCAGAAGGTTCACCGAAAACTATACCCCCTCCCGGTGGCCAATTTGGGAGTTTGATTGCAATTTTTATGACCTCACCCGGTGGACTCGTTTCAGTTCCCCTCTGGCAGCAAAGATAAGCGGCGGGTGGGTTGACGGAAACATGGCTTAAATGTGAATACATCAGTTGAATTTGAAGGAAAAAAGCACACTAACACACGCGCGTCTTAAAACCGCTCACCGAAATAAATCTATTCCTATCGTTTGACCGCACGGGAAGCACGACAATAAAACTACTCCAACACTCTGCACCGCTGCCGGTCGCGCGCTTTCACGGGTCCAGATTTGGATCAGGCGGGTGTAAAAATGCCAAAAACCGCCCGACACCGTCGGATGAAGACAGATTTTCGCTGGAAATGTGATAAAAAGTGAGGTTATCCCCGTATCGATCACTTCCCCCTCCATTGCCACCTCGTTTCGGGGATGAAATTTGAATGGCGGTTAATCAAACGCGGGCAGAGCGCGAGTGCCGTCCAACTCGGTTCGAGCGCCGTGAGGTCGCACAAAACATGCCAGGTTGAAAAATAAACAAAACAGCGATCTAGGTTAACAGTGGCTATAAGCCTGGTGTAAGCGCTTTTTTGCCCGAGCGATCTGTTAAACCGTTTAATGGGTCCTGTTTCCGAAAATCGAACGAAGGAATCTTTTTTCCCTTGGTATCTATAGGGCATATAAATTGTTATGCTACGAAAAGCAAAAGGCATTTTATGAAAAAAATGAAACCATTTATTATTTTACTTATTTCGTGTTTGTACCATTCCAGCTCTTTTAGTTGCGTTAAAATATTGCAATATGGCCAGGCCGTTTCTATTCATTTTCAAATTACACTAAAGTCAGTGTTCCCTTTCCAAAAACCATCCTCTAAATAACATATAAGGTTTAGCACAAATGACAAACGCAAGTGCTATGAAAACAAAAATAGATAAAAAAACGTAGTTTCCTTGAACAAAAATCATAATAAAAAAAAACAAAACTTTAACTATTTGCAATCAAAGTTAATAGTTGAAATACATTCATCTAACATGCATCAACACAAAGCATGTCGCTTCACCATGCCAACAATATTTGCACTTGATATTTATCTTGTACACAAACAGGTAATAATATAAACTAGTTCTTCAGTTAAAACAAATTAAAACTTAAATTAAAACAAAAAAATCTTTGTTTAAAATTGAAATAAAACAAATAAATAAAACATTTTTGACGAATGAAGTCTAATAAATATTAGACATAAGACATCAGAAGAAATATGTTGAAAAATGAAAAAAATATTAACATTAACAAAAAACAAAACGGAAATATTAAAATTAATGCAAAATTGAAACAAAATATGAACGGTAAATTCATAGCAATGTAAAATAGAAATCATAGAAACATGCTGGTGATATTTTGATCTAATACAAGAAAAAATTTTTAACTAAACTACTTAAACACAAAAACCTTGTTAAAAACTGTAATAATTATTTAGAAGACCGTAACAGTACGATAATAGTCTCTTTTAATTGCATTCATTCATATTCATTTACTTTCTCAAAATTTTGTTTTGCATGTATTTTTTTCTTAAAAACAACGTCCTGAACATTAGCTTTTCTTAACTTTTTGAAGTCAGTATGAATATTTGAGGAAATTTAAAAAAAACATCATACACATAAAAGCGTTTAACTAAACGACAATACTCGCGAAACGTTAAACATATTCTATTGGATATGATAAAGATATGCAATAAGGATACATAAAAACATAATAATTAGACTAACAATAACATTTTTCAACGTTACCGAGTACCTCATTATGATGTATTCTAATGAATGGTGAATGAGAAGGGTTCCTTACCTCATTTGATCATTGCCAAAGGCTCTGGAGTATGTGCCAAACGATGCGACGTGTTCATATCATTTATTGTTATGGTACTTTCCTAAATCGTCTAATCAGCCTTATCCTTACTTTGGAATAAACAAAAGAAATGCGGCTCGATAATGTATGCTAACTCGATATTTCTTTTAATACTATTGAAGCTTCATTTTTATTAAATTTTCTAGTGCTGTAATAAAATATTGTAATTCTCATATCAACTTAATTTGCTCATTCAATCACTATTGTCACTCTCTCTTTCTCTCACCCCAGGAGCGGCTCACTAGTCATGGAGGCATAGGACTGTCGAGCGGAAGTCCTGCATACTCGGCGCACACCGGCGGCCACACGGGGAGAAACGGCCCAGCGAGCGGACACAGCGGTAGCCACGGTGGTTCACACGGTCCCGGTCCCACCATGCATCACCAGACGCTCCAGTCCGACTTTCAGCCACCCTACTTCCCGCCCCCCTTCCACCATACCACCCAAAGCCCACCGCAACAACAGGTAAGCACGCTCGCCCCGCAGCGGTGGAACTTGGATTGAACTAGCAACTTATTCCGTACAAACCTGTCCTTGTCTTATCGCACCGCCAGAACCACGGTCTCGATTATTTAAGTACGGATCCGTACGGGCAGCCACTGTCCTCGCTTCATCATGCGCCCCTGCATCACTACAATCAGCTGGCCGGGCTGAGACCGTCCCAGGAGCAGCTCGGGCTACATCGATCTCACCGCGAGTCCGAACTGCAGCAGCACGTGGTACGTACATTTCCAGTTCAATCTTCCACCAGGTCAAATCAACTCGAGATCACATATCGAAGCCCGCTACAATCCCTGACACCGTGGCAGTGGTAATAAAACAAATCAACGGTTGTTTTCCACACTCTCTCTCTCTCTCTGTCTCCCCATCCTTCCCTCTTTATCTTGGGCTGTCAGACCTACCAAAAACGTCAGCGGTCCAACATCGTCAGGAATACACGCCGGTGTATAAATGAGCAATAGAAACGAAATCGACCAAATGAGATCACACATTTTTGTTAATTAATTTTTATAAACTGCTGCCACCGTTGCCGAACTTTAGCATCCTGAAAACGGTTCAGTTCTCGATTCGTGCCCTCTTACTGCTTTCCTTCCCATCGCTGCTGATCGTCGCACCACGCAAACGGGGCCGATGATGATTAACTCTAGTGCAACCATCGCCATTCCGTTCGGCCGCGTTCGAATTGAGCCATTTCGGGAGAGTGAGTGGTTGATCGTGCAGGCCCCCTATCAGGGCGGCAGAATAGGCGGTAGCGGCTTTTTGATGGAGAGCTGACTGCTTCCCGAAACGGGGAGCTGTTGTTTTGTCTTTCGCCTGGCATTTTTTTTATGTTTCTAACATCATTATTTTTAACGCTCGACGAGCGGCGTCAGGGCTTCCGAATATTGGCCCTCCTTTCGACTAAACTGTCGCTTTCTCCAAAATTTGGCCCCCCTCTTGCCTTCCTCTCCGAGGTGCTACCGGGGAAAGGGGAAGGGAGTGGGGGGGGGGGCGGGGATTGAAGAATTATGAAAGTCATGTTGGGCTTGTTAGGTCGAATTAATTTCTTTTCTTCTCCCAAAACACAACACAATCAGCGGTGGAGTGGCGGAGCAAATGGTACCGCCATTGTCCATCCAATATATTAAGCAAAAGTCTTACATCTTTGGACGCTGCTGGCAACGTTTGGCGCGTCAGCAGGGCCAGGCCCGCGCACTACGCCAAAAAAGGGACAAACGCTCAAAACAAAGTCTGCTGCGGCATCCCTTAGCCCATGCCCAACATTCCTTTCCGTAAACCTCTCCCGTAGGGGAGGAAGAGATCACGCTGCAAACAGGGTTAGGAAGAAAATAAACTTCCCGGGCAAAACTATTCACCAGC
Source organism: Anopheles epiroticus (assembly GCA_000349105.1). Classification (NCBI taxonomy): domain Eukaryota; kingdom Metazoa; phylum Arthropoda; class Insecta; order Diptera; family Culicidae; genus Anopheles; species Anopheles epiroticus. Next base: position 119,426 of record KB671629.1, read on the forward strand.
TTCCTAAAGAAAACTCACCCCCGGTTCTGTCTCGGTATCCCTGCTCCAATAAACCAAATCCTAACACGGTGCGTCTTCGAACGTTCCCTCGCAGCCGTTCGGGATGAAGAGGTTTCCTTTCTAAGCGCTCCGGCGGCAAGACGATCTCTCGCTACCGCGAGCTCCGAGATTTTAAGGATAAATAGCTTCGCGTCCGTTTTTTTTTTTTTTTTGGCTTGTGAATCTCTCTCCCTCTGCAAGCCGAAATGCCTTCTGCCAGAAACTTTCCCGCACGGAACTTTCGGGCGGAAAAATCCACCTCTCGCCCGCCTCCCCGTTTCACAGATACGGATTTTCCTCCATCCACCGGGCCCGGTTTGCTGCCAGTACATACTTCCGCTTTTGTTGCATCGTGCCACGGAAAATCCCCAGCCGTCAGTCGACGGGCTCTGCTTGGGAAGAATGTCAACAATTTGGTATCATAAACGATGGAAATATTTATCAACTACATGTTCGGCACGTGGAAAGCATGATGGTTTACATGCTAAGCGCGCGGGAAGCGTCGGAGCTCCGCGTGTGTGTGTTTTTTTTTATTTTCGTGGCAGTAACAAATCGATCGATTACGATAGCCACGAGTTGACGGTTTGCTTCTTCGGTGGTGCGGATTTAATAAAGTCGATTAGCAGCCACCGGTGGTTTTTGCCTCGGACGGGGCTGCACTTGCGACGACCCTCGTTGTATTTGGGCTGGTGTGTGTGTGTGTGTGTGTGTGTGTTAGAGTTTATTTTTCCATCGCCTTTATCAACTCCGGCCGGAAGGAATTTTCATAAATTTCCGATTGACGTTTTGGGATCGATATCGAGGTTGAAGACTTGAAAGTTTTTTTGTGTCCCTCCTAGAAATATGTGGCAGGGGCATAAGATAAGAATATAATGTACTGCAATGGTAGCTTCATGTTCTCCTTTAATAACAGCGTGATTATGAAGGCAACCCCTTTTAAGTGAGTAATAAATCAGCAATCATACGGTATTCACCGTGACTGTCGTTCTTGATCTCAACATTATCGAGTGGTTTTAAAGGGTAATAGGTACCTAGTTATCCCGCACCTATGCACACGATCTGATTTTTAATGGCACGAATCTTTTTACCACATTTGTAACTGTTCGTAAACAGGAATGAAAAGCATAGTAACAACTATATGAAAGTCTTAGAGAAATTAAAAAATATATCGTGCGTCTATCATCAATGCATTTAGTAGTTTAGCAACAATGTTTTGAT
>KB671629.1:120692-131839 GCA_000349105.1 Anopheles epiroticus
AGCTCCGCGTGTGTGTGTTTTTTTTTATTTTCGTGGCAGTAACAAATCGATCGATTACGATAGCCACGAGTTGACGGTTTGCTTCTTCGGCGGTGCGGATTTAATAAAGTCGATTAGCAGCCACCGGTGGTTTTTGCCTCGGACGGGGCTGCACTTGCGACGACCCTCGTTGTATTTGGGCTGGTGTGTGTGTGTGTGTGTGTGTGTGTTAGAGTTTATTTTTCCATCGCCTTTATCAACTCCGGCCGGAAGGAATTTTCATAAATTTCCGATTGACGTTTTGGGATCGATATCGAGGTTGAAGACTTGAAAGTTTTTTTGTGTCCCTCCTAGAAATATGTGGCAGGGGCATAAGATAAGAATATAATGTACTGCAATGGTAGCTTCATGTTCTCCTTTAATAACAGCGTGATTATGAAGGCAACCCCTTTTAAGTGAGTAATGCATCAGCAATCATACGGCATTCACCGTGACTGTCGTTCTTGATCTCAACATTATTGAGTGGTTTTAAAGGGTAATAGGTACCTAGTTATCCCGCACCTATGCACACGATCTGATTTTTAATGGCACGAATCTTTTTACCACATTTGTAACTGTTCGTAAACAGGAATGAAAAGCATAGTAACAACTATATGAAAGTCTTAGAGAAATTAAAAAAAAAATCGTGCGTCTATCATCAATGCATTTAGTAGTTTAGCAACAATGTTTTGATATGTTTAATCGGTTGCTTTGAAATTAAAAAAAAAAAACAACATTTTAAAAGTTTTGATTTTTGAGTTTCAACTTCTTTTAGTTTTTACTCAATCATATCTAACTTTTCACGCGTAATCATAAAACACAAGCGTAATGCGTAGCGTATGGACGGATCGGTAATTATCCTAAAACAAAATTTTATTTCAGTTAGAGAAATAAAAATATATCGAACAGAATACCTCTAGAAGTGAAATTTACCGAGCGTCACTAATCAGTTGAAAATATACAACGTGTCCAAATTATAAAAATATTAAATGAAATTTTCTGCATCAAAATGAAAGTATTTTTGTAATTGTTACAATTTTTTTCAGTATTATCCATTTAACAGTATTTACATGTTACATTTAAACCCAAAGCAATTCAATCATTTACAGAAACCTATAATAATAGCCTAAATTGTGAAGTATTGAACCGTAATACATAAAGTCAACATGTAGTAACTTGGTTGCTATCGTACTATCCTCAAGCTCAAAGAGCCTATTAACACCATTCAGAAAGGCTAGGCAAACTTAAGCTTTGAATAAATAATTTTTACAAAGGACGGGAATAATGAACACCCGTTTTGATCCCATTTTAAAAAAAAAATTGTTGGATCGTGTTAAAGCTTTGTGTTACTACTTAGCAGGTATCTTCAAACAGAAAACTACTTACCTGTAAATAACTGAATTTTAAGAAAGATTTTTTATCTTTCTTGAAGTTTGAAAAGAATATCGAAACTAATGATAACATGTATTGATACGTATGTCTTAAATTATTAGAAAACGATTTGCTTCCTTTGTTAGGTCCCAGTTAGTAAATATAGGACAAATGATAAACAAATATTTCCATGCATACAAGTAAATTATTGCAACATCCTTCACGTAATCATTTGTTTTCTTTTAACAACGTGTTCATTATAGTTGTGTTAATCATACACATCTGACCCGCATTTTATAAATACTTTCATAATTCAAAATAACCTTAAAAGCAGTGAGATTTGTCAATTTTTAATGATATTTCAAACATTCTTAAGATTTTGAAAATAACAGCATTTTCGAATGTTTCTTTTAAGGTTGTTATGACTGGAAAATTCAGATTTTTTTGTTTCTATTAGAGATGCCACGCCGTTCTGGTGTCAGCTTATGAATGTAGAGAAATCTCAACATGCTTTTTCATAGCACCTTACACATTGAAGTCTTCAGTTCAGTTCTTCATCTATTCGATATCTTAATGCCGTGCGATGCTGAGCAAAGGGATACAGCAAACAAATAAATTGAATGAAAGACATTCAAGACAGCTCCCTTTCTCAGTCGTCCTTCTAAAACTTCTCCTAACGACTTATCAATGAAAGCCTATCAAATCATGTGCTTCCTTGTCATTAGGTAAAAGACAAACATTAGAACTAATCTTTCTTATCACCCTTCAACAATCAATCTTCCATTTTAATGCACTAAATCAACTTACAAACAAATCTCCTTCAAACTTCTAATCTAACATCCAATCTCACCGAATCTTCTTTTTCGCCCAATTTACAGACGCAACTGTCGCACGGCTTCCCGTACTCGGACCGGCGCAGCGATTACAGCGGCTCGATCGGTTCCGGTGCCGGTGCAACCCGGCTCGGTGCCCACGAACATGACCCGCTCGCCCTGCACCAAGCCCTGCAGAGTGCCGTCGATGACGGTCAGAATCCGGTGATAGACGAGAACGCGGGCTTTATGAGCGATCTGCCACTGCTCAAAAGTAAGTACCGGGGATCTTCAGGCGGGAAAAAGCGAAAAGTGCAGCTAATAATTAGCTCCGCCATCCATCCGTCCGTTCGTCCGGGATCGTACCTAGAACATGATGCCTTGCCCAACCTTCCCGGCTTACTGCCCGACAATACCGAGATGGGTTCTGCATCTGCGAACGAAGAATGGGTCGGGATGCAAACAAAAACATGGTACTCGAATTTGACACCGTTTTTTCCGTTGATGGGATGCGACGCCACCGTGTTCCCGGCAATCGGAATTGGAAGGTCTAGAGAAGTGCACACAGTGGGAAGCATCCCGAAACACCTAATTCCAGCACCCAGTGTGGAGCCTCATATTACACACCTTCGGGAAAACGGGCGGCGAGGGGACACACAGGAGAAGGCAAGGCATCGGATAATGGCCGTTTGCTTGTGTACGGGGTCGATCTTTGTGTCTACCTTTTTGCATCACAACACCCCGCCTGATGACCCTACGACGTCGGCTTTGCGCTAGACACTATTAGGGTCGTTTGTGGCAAAGGCGGGTTGCGTTTTCGAGGCGGCCTTTCTGACGGCAGCGTGGCACGGCTCGTGTAATAACACAATTACAATAATAGTCCCATATCGATAAAGAGCTCTCCATGTGGCGTACAGAAGCGGGAACGTCGCATTTTCGCAAGCGGCCCCGGAGCCCCGTTTCACCTTTCACCGGTGTGTGCCAATTTCGGGAAAAGCAGCGATCTTCTCACACCCTGTGGCCCGAATCGATGATGTCTAAATTAAGGTCCGTTTGCGAACACATTCAGCTGACGTGCCTGGCTCGCATTAAGCAGCCTCGACACAACCCGCGTGGTAATTAATGTTCGATTTGATTCATTCGGTACAAGTTCAAAGCCTGGCGTGTTAATGGCGTGCTCTGTGTGCTACAAGCTGTTAGTTTTTTGTCTTCTCCCTCTCTCATTCTGTGACTGGAACTTGGAACTGTAATGTTAGGCGCATGTTGCCGCTTGCAGCACTCCCAGTCTCTTCTTATCGAACATTGATCACTCGTATGGAGATCGCTCTTCCGAATACTCATCCGTTGGATGATACACTCCCCCGGCCAAGCCAACCCAAGGAGGAAGTGTCCAGTGTCGATCGGGAGATAGTGTCGTCCAGCAATGGACGAAGGAAAGAGAGGTGTCCCACTCGATGACACCCGGTTGACAATATTAGTATGCTAATGAGAATGTCTCCCCATTCCATCCCCACGATCATTCCGGTCGAGATAGGGACCGGTGTCCAAATGCCGGACCCATATATAAGTCAACGCAACGCAAGACGTACTCCTTCCGCTCCATTCATGATTCATCCCTGTGCTGCCGATGCATTCTTCATCCCGCTTAATCTCGTCCGTTTTGCTCATTCATAGAACCAAGTCGGATGAAATTTCAGAATGCAGAGAGAGGGAGAAAGATTCCTAGACCTATTTATTGGTAATCAACTGACCGGCTCAGGTACGTGTCAAACCGTCCCTCGGAACGCACTCATTAGCATTTTTCATTCCATTTCCGAACATGGGTGGGAAAGATTTACTGCACAATCTGGAACCCGAGCCACTGGAATTGAACACGATGCGTTTTCGGTAGTGCCGGAATGCGCTACTGGAATGTGGTCAACTTCTTAGAAGTACAGGTTTTTGCTGTATTTGGTGTTGTAATCTATTATCGAGGCTTTTCGCGAGGTGGCTAACTCGTTCGATGTGGCCTTATCGCTCCGTACAGACAGGATAGCTCAATTGTATTTACTTTGTAGGCAAGCGTACCTCCAGTAATGACACTTTTATGGTTAAATTCCTGGAGAAACTCACCGCCCGTAGCCGGTATGCTATTTGGAAACATTGACGTAATCAGATCTCGCATTCAAGAAGCTCACAGTTTTCCCGGAATGCATCAACCTAGCCAGCCATAAGGTCCAAGGCAAACGTTTTCTATCACATCTTCAACATCTCCTATCCTGGGCGGTTTGTTAGCGAAACGTTAAAAGCTGCCGCAGCACGATAGGATCGGCTCGGCACAGTTGGTATTTCAGGATTTCAAGGAAAGAGGCGCGCAACAACCATGGGTTTTGCGGATGCCATTGCGTTGGAGCACCCGGTAGTTGCAAAATCGAGGTTAAACTACACTCTTAGCACATACGCTCTTTGAAACACCACCCTTTTTTTACTTTACTTGAAATGCTTGGAAGTTTGGTAAAGAATACAGGAATAATCTTTCTTTAGCACAAAACTAGATTGCGTGTGCCTATCTAGCACCCTAACGACGCACAAATTGAGCCAGAAACACCTCCTGTTTCTACTCCCCAAGCTATCCTTCTACCGTTCTTGGTAGGCAGAAAGGCATACAGGGCGATAATCTCACCGGAGCGTTTAAATTAAAAGTGCGCGATAAGATCTCGTCGAGAGGAGCTCGGAGCGCTCCTCTTATCCCATCGCCAGAATTGGCTAATCGTCGAGCCGTCGGTTTGGATTTAATGTCCGTAGCTGCTGCGTGTGGACCTGTTAAGATCTTGCGTCTTCAACGGCTAGTTCTACCCCTTTAGTAACAAATTGGCAACGATTCATCCGGTAAAGGAGACAGTAAAGAGCAAGAGAAAGAGAGGAAGGAACGGAAAACAAAACATAGAAAAGAGGCAAACCCCAAAAGCGCTCTAACGATGACGACCCGCAAATGAAGTACTGGTATGTTGCGAAGGTATAAATGATCTTGCAATATCTAGCCGGCACGGTAGGTACACCGGCTTTCGGGTGGATCAGGTTAACCAAACAGTTAAACCACAAAAAAAACCTGTGCCAAAACATTCAACACTCACGCACCCGGCGCGGTCCCGTGTTCCGTCCGTTTCCAGGTCAAGTCCAGCTGCGAAATTGTCATTTTACTCTAGCCCGATGTCTGCATGACCGCAGCAAAACGGATTTAGATTTGTCGTGTATTTAATGTGTTCGCTGCTCGCATCCAATCCCCGCGCGTGTGTGTCAATGCTTGATGACATGACGGTTCTGTTTTAGATGCGAACGAGGCGAGGGGGCTTTTTGTGAGGGTTGCAGGGATCGTTAATGGTGGAAGATTAAAAATAGGCTTACAATGTACCAAAATGGTGATGAAGAGGGAGAAGGGGGGAGGGGGCGGTTTGTTCGGGGTGCCTTATTTGGGCAGAAGTCAGCTGACACCGGCAGCGTTTGTAGGTCAAAGTTTGTTGTATTCGGTGCAGAGAAGAAGGCAAGATTATACAACAAATTGTTCATTATTTGCACTGGAGTTAAAAATCTGCCTAATTCTACTACTTCTACTTCTGGAGGAGTTGAAACTTTTAAATTAATAGGACAAAATTCTACTTTCAATTAGATTTTTAGGTATTAGGTAGTAGAATAATCAAGCACGTTGATTTCCTTATGTTGAATATGTTTTACACTTAGAAAAGCTACAAAGCCGGAATATATTTGACTTTACAAGTGATTTACAAGGAACACATGACATAGTGCAGTGAATCTACTAAAATTTTATGAAAAGTAAAGTAACAGAATACTTTCCCAAAATCTAGTATTTCTGTAACTTATTTTAATGTTATTGGGAAATTTTTTAAAATTTTGCTTCATTAAAAGCTGTTGGAAATTCTATGTAAAAACCAATGTTAAAATTTGTTATGATGGGACATGCAAATCCTGCATAGAATGTACCGGATAAACTAATTACATCAAACTTTCTAATATATTTAAAAAAAATATTCTGTTGTTTAGTTGAGTTTAGTTTATATAAAATTTACAAAAAAAAAATTAATTTATCTTTGGAAGTTTGCAAAATTCGTTAGAATAATGGCAATAAACGTAACAAAAGTTAAAGTAGCATAAAAATTGCAGGAAAGAGGTAAATTCTAGCAAAGCGTGTAATAAATTATGAACACATCTTAAAAACGCTATATGTAAATATAAACCAAAACGATTCTTGGTAGACTTTCTAAATTCAGTTAGTTAGGTATGCATCTTCGTTCTGTTTCTTCAATAATATATTTACCTAATAAAAGGATAATAATAAGTGGAGCCCATGATTCCACATGAAAGATAGATATTTTGTGGGAAAATCTCACAAGAAAGATGGATGATGTGCATTCCAAAATTCAATCTTCATTAGTACCAAAGTAAAACTCAAAGAAAAAAATAAATCACATAACATTATTCTGTCTTCCTGTATCGCATTTAGATGCGATTTCTTCTATTTGTGTTAGATTAGTTTCCTTTGAGTCCACTTTGCTCCAATTAATAGCATCTCAAACTTTCTCACACATTTCTTCCAGCTTCTTGAATAGTTTGCAAGGTATTCTTACGAGGCAGAACAGCTGTAATGCTTCAAAAACATTCCAAGCTCGAATACGCTCATAGTTGAGGAAGAATAGTATTTGAAGCATTAAAGGGATGAAATAAACAAAAATAAATTATTGTAAAACACTTCAAATTGACACAAAGCTGTGGCAGTAATGTTTGAAACAGAGTATGAATGGAACAAATTAACACAACGCAATGTTCCAAGTAGAACTAGGTCAGATGAACATCACAATGCCACCTAAACCCTAGGCCATTTGCCAGGTCAGCTCAGGCACAAACAAGAATGCAACGTTCCCGCTCCGGAAATAACTTTCCCGAATTTTCCTACCGTGAAATACTTTCCCCAACCGGTTAAATGTTTCGCACAGGAATTTCGCCGAGTTCAATGTCACCACAGTTTACACTGTGTTAACCCGTTTACTGACAGTGCACTTCTTTCTTGTCTCTTTGCAGACTTCCCCATCACCGACATCAAAAAGGATAGCAGCCAAATCAATCTCGGCTCACCGAGCGACGTGTTCTGCTCCGTACCGGGGCGGCTCAGCCTGCTCTCGAGCACCTCCAAATACAAAGTAACTGTCGCGGAAGTGCAGCGCCGGCTATCACCACCCGAGTGTCTGAATGCGTCCCTGCTGGGCGGTGTCCTGAGACGGTAAGCGACGCGTTTTTGTTCTTTCCCTTCTATTTGCCCATCGTCCGGGCACGCGAATAATTAAAAAACGCTGGCACGAACAGCGTCTTTAATTGATTCATCGTTAATGATATCACACTCTGGCAGAAGTTTAAACGCACCAAGAAACATCTTTATTTTCTCACGTATTTCTTATCGTTTACACGTTTCCCTGTGCTATTTTTTCAGAGCGAAGAGTAAAAACGGAGGACGATTGTTGAGGGAAAAGTTGGAGAAGATTGGTCTGAACCTGCCGGCCGGTCGGCGCAAGGCAGCGAACGTCACACTGCTGACGTCTCTGGTGGAGGGCGAGGCCATCCATCTGGCGCGTGACTTTGGGTACGTGTGCGAGACGGAGTTCCCGGCCCGGCAGGTGGCCGAGTACCTATCGCGCCAGTACTCGGAACCGCAGGAGTCGTATCGAAGGAAGGAGCTACTGCTCAACACAAAACAGGTTGGTTTGGAGCAGCTCGATAACTTGAGGTCTTCACACTTACCACTTTCGTTCTTGCAATCCGACAGGTCACAAAAGAGCTGATGGACCTGCTGAACCAGGACCGGTCGCCGCTCTGCAATACCAGACCGCAGCACATCCTCGATCCCTCGATACAGCGACACCTGACGCACTTTTCGCTGATCTCACACGGTTTCGGTTCGCCGGCCATCGTAGCCGCCCTGACAGCAATACAGGTAAGGCAACACAACTTGCCGCAGCTCTAACTACTATTTACTAACATGCGTGCTTTCGTTTTACCCACCACAGAACTATCTGAACGAATCGATCAAACATCTGGACAAGATGTACCCGGGCAATGGTGGCAGCATGGTGACCTCCTCGCTAGACAAGAACAAAATGGAGAGCGACAAGAAATGACAGTTATAAAATTATCTCTTCACTAAAATCGATCGATTCTAGTGGCGATCGTTTAGTGCTTGCATCGACCGAGCAGTGTGTGTATGAGTGGTGGAAGACACAAAAAAACGAACAAAAAAAGAGGAACAAAGGGAAGATAAAACAAGAACAACAGACCAACGGTTTGGGGGAGAAACAAAAACGGTGTGCCAAGAAATTAAAATGAAGAGAAAAGAAAAAACAAATAGAAAACACATTCTTCGTTGTACAGGATATTTCAGATTCGAGAGTGCTAAAAATTAATTGAAACAAGCCTGTAAAAGAAACAAACAAACAAAAGTAAACAAAAGGGCAAAAAAAGATATTTAAAGAGATAAGCAGAACAAAACGAAACAAAAAATCGATACAATTGTGATGAAAGCAAATGTAAGATTAAAAACAGGAAAATCGAATAGGAGAAGCTTGCATGACTCAACGCACCGGGATCAAACAGAGCCTGTCACAAAAGAGTAAAGGGAAAAGAAAAGTGGAGACGACTAAACCCATTCTGTAAAGAAGCATACAGCGCTTAGGTTAATGTGTTAAGTTAGCTAACTTTAGGTCGAATGGTGTCCGAACGTTGTCGATCGGTATTACTTTTAGTTTTGTTTTGTTTTTATTTCACTGCGTAACTGTTTCACTTCCATACATTGCTCCCCGCTATGGACCTGGAGTTGCTTGGTTCTAGGGTTTCATCCTGCTAGAGTGCGTAAGGAGTGCGAGGTATAAGCAATAGTGAGTAAGCAAAACGAGTATTATAAATTACCCAGCCCAGGGAGGAATAGTAATGTCCTCTATGGCACTCTATTCTCCCTTTTCTCCCTCCTCTCAATTTCCGCACTTTTTCCTGTTTATTATCGTTAATAGTGCTTGATCTTCCTTGTGATAAAGGTATTATTTAATTGTGAATCTTAAATAGCTCAAAGATAGTATTTTTGGTATCGCAAAGGCCCCAAGCCAGAAGCACCAGAGGAAAGTGGAACGTTTGGAGCGTTTCGTGTACTCTCACTCCACACTTTTATCGCACAAGGAAACATTCATTTTCAAAGCACAAAACAGAACGATCAACAAGCTCACCTCACGGAAGCACGAAAAAAGAGTAATTTATTGCTAGCGATAGCGACCATGCGTTGAAATCCACGTGCCAAAATTATCCACTTTAGGTTCCTAAAACTCTGGACACTGGCTAGAGATCGACTGCACGATCGCCATTACTGATCCCGTCAAAATTCACGTGCCAAAATTTATGCTTCCCCATCTTTACCGGCTGCCTTTCCATTACTTCTCACACGGAGTACGGCTGGTGAGGGTTTGTTCTGGACATAACCACCGCATCATGTCTGCATCCTTTCGTGCAAAAAGAGCAACAACTTCGAGAAGTGCCATCGCTACGCGAAGCGTTCCTTCGTACCTACGTGCGTTGGGGAAAGGGGACAGGGGGATACAAACGATTAGGATCGCAATGCTTTGCCATATGAAACGTTGGGTTTACTTATGCATATATAAATATAGCTACCACCAAGCATGCCAAAACCAGATGCTGGGCAGCTACATCTTCCAAACTCTTTCCCTTCCTTTTCCCCCTCTCCCACAGCCCCATTTTGTCGACCTGTACAGCACGCACAGGGGTCTTAGATAATTAATCAACCAAGAAGCACAGACATGCCCGGCCCGGACTTCCCTTGGTTTGGTAGCTGTACATTTAAAAAAAAAAAGGCGAAGCGTACCATATCACGCACACAGCAAACGCGCGGGCTAAGGTGTTTAAAACTGTACAAAAGCAAACCTAGAAATTATATAGTGTACTCTCACTGGCTCGCTAGCTAAAATTGGCTGCAAAGACAAAACCACACCGCCTGTACAGAGCGTAGATGCAAGAGCAAGAGTGTGGGACGAGTCACTTTGAAGGAGGATAAAGTGTAAAGTTTGTATCGAAAGCGGACAGCCGATGATAAAAAAAAATCAGAGATTACATTTAATAATCTGGAATCGTTTAAAATCGTCACACCGTTCATTCCATTTTATGGCGTATTCTCCTTTTAGTAAGATATTTAACACGATCGCGAGCCAACATCCTGCACCTGCATATATCAGTATATATATAGAATCAAACACACAGACACGCAAGCACAGAGTGAAGAAAAAAAGACATGGAGAGAGACGTATGTTCCAATCCGGATATCCTTCCCCCCAAAACACTCTCCCCTACAGCATCTGTGTGTGTGTGTGTGCGTGTGTATGTGTGTGGATTATGGATTTACATAAGAAGAAGGTACCAGCAATTAACAAGTCCAAAACTGAGATCCTTCAACCTGTAACAATTCCAAGTGAATAGTTTTCTGTCAAACCATAGAAAAAAAACCTGACGTTAGGTTAAACGTTTAAACTCATTCAAACCACAATGACATCATCAAATCAGTGAACTGAAAGCAGTACATTCGCACACATAGCCACGCACATACACTTTACCCACAAGAAGCTAGGGAGAGAAGCGTAAGAGAACAAACGCAAATGTTTACGAAGTACATTTCTGAACTATTGAAAATTTAAATTAAATAAAATATATATATTTTAAACTCACTCACACCGGTGTATTTGTTTGTTTGTTTATCTTGTGTTGTTTAAATATTTATGCATCTGAAAACAGGTAATCCCTGAAAACAAAAAAAAAAATTCTGCAAAATATTCTTCTCAGTTTACAATTTCTGAAGACTTCCTTCTTCTGGGGTGGCACAACAACCTCTGTAAGGTCAAGGGCTAACCA
>KB671629.1:135952-153530 GCA_000349105.1 Anopheles epiroticus
CTTCATCAAACGGCTCAGCCAGCGGATTGCTTCATCCTTCTTCTCCTTCTAAGTGCTTGACGACTTACAAGCCTGACGACGTGGTTTCGTCTCCTTGCCTCAGTGCCCGATGAGATTAGAACAATTTCAATAGGTAATTTAGCAATCTCACTCTTAAACTGCATACCATTCATTGTAGCGCTGAACATCCGTACCAGCTTCGAACTGAATGCGTATTGCTAACGTCCATAACGTTCCATACCGCAGCCCGAATAGTATGGAATCGAAGACTATCCTAAAGTCCGCAAACAAGTGGTGCGTATAGATCTAGAGCTATCGACCTTTTTTGAGTATTTGACGTAGCTTTTGATAGGTTGTGCATTTTTCTTCAGCAAATTCGCAGGATCTTATAAGCAGCATTCATCACTGTACCGACTCGAAAGTTTGTACAGTACAGCCTGTTTTCCTTTTTGTACAATGGGTGTATTACACCCAGTTTCCAATCGTCGTCGTTGTTTCTCCTGGTCCCAAATCTGTTCAAAGGCGATGCATAGAAGGTTAGCCTTTCTAGGGCAATCTTGAACAACTCTGTCCCATGCCTATCGCTGCCAGCCGATGTATTGCATTCGAGATATTTAATACTGCTTCTGTACTGCTCGTCCGCGCCTTGACGGGCATCTCCTGTATTGATTTAGCTCAGGTGGTTGTCAATGTATGACTTCTACCTGTTGATAACCTCTCGCTCGGACGACATGATATCCCTCTACTTGTTGCGACACATAACGATCTAGGGAGTAAAACCTTGCCGTAGATAGCTGCTACATGAAGTTCTGTTTGAAGCTACGCTTCTTGTCCTGGAAGAGTCGGTAATGCACCGTCTCGGTCGTCAGGAGGTCTCCACCAAAGTCTCTTTAAAAAAGACGTTTCGTATAGCTGTCCTATAAGAACAATCAATCAATCTAAACTAACCCTTAACCTTCTTACACAGTCTACATAAATACTGAAACTGAACTTAACTCGAGTCAATTGTCGAAGACCAAAACACGATACAAGAGGCTTGATCGACTCTAGTTGAAGTGGAAAGACGGCATGCGTACAAGATTAAGCGTACAAGATTAAGGCTGGGATAAAGTTTATCCTCTAACTTCGGCGATAAACTGCATTTAAAAATATGGAACAGAAAAAAGAAAAAAAATTACACATCGTAAGAAACATTCAGGTAAGGAGTTTTTTTTTTATTCGGTAGAAACGGTCAGGCCGTATTGCTTAAAGGTAAGGAGTTTTAGATAATGGAATTCCACTGCTGTTTAAGTAAAGTCCTAACAATAGTAGCTAACTGTGGGGAATGGTAGATTGGAGGCATTACGGAAAGCAGTATACAACAATAAAGCAAGATAATCGCTCTACGTGTTAATTAATCGGGAGGACATTGACACGATGTGATATATTTGGTGTATTTTATCATTATAAAACAATTTTAATGCATTTTGATCTCATCAAAAGTACTTCTGCTCATTAATATTAGCAATAGAGAATAAACCAAAAAATATTTTTTTATTATTCAATAAAACCGTGACCGCCGTCTCCGAATATGAAGTTCACATGACCAGTGTGTAGTATGCCTGAGAAGTCAACAAAGAAATTGCGATGTTATCAAGCGATGTAATTTTTCATACGGCTTTTATTTGATATAGAAAGATAAACAAAACCGGAGAAAGTTTACGTAAATTAAAAATTTAACCTTTTCAATCTCATATAAAGAGAAGTAAAGTAAACTAAAATGGAAAAAAATATTAAAATTAATGAACAGACATCATCAAGACACACCGGTCCAACGTCAACCAGTACTGAAGTGCATGGTGTAAACTAAGTGACAATCAGAGAAAAACATAAGCCAAAAACTAGCAAAAAAAGAGAAACACACAGTCAGTGAGCAGGAAGAAAACGTAGAAGAAGTATACGTTCCCTGCTGCCTGGTGGTGGTCGTATCCGTGTCCCTTTCGTTCCGATTATCGGTCAGCTTGTAGCAAATTTACGAAACGATCCATCGCCGCAATACCGTCCCCGTTCGCGTTCGTCTCCCGCCGTCGCGGGGACACACACTGACGGTCCGTTGTTTTGCACGGATTGCCACGCTTCCCCTGCGTGCGCTTGGCAAAGGCCAACTATCGCCGAGCAGGAGGAGGGCCTTGGGAACATACGACGACGTTGACAACGACACAAGAAGAAGTAGGCCTCCCGTTCCGTAGGCTTCGATCTCCGCAGCCAAACGACGGGCTGTTGCTGGCTGTTTCCTCCGCCAAAGTGCCTCCCTGTGTACCCGTGTTCCCCACCCCCTCCTGAATGTCGTCTGGCATCATCATTAGTGCACGGTAGTAGTCTGGTGTCGCGTTCGCTGTTGCACACTACCTGCCTTGCTTGGCTACTGTTTTGCTGTGTCTCCGATTACTCTTACCCAAAACGGACAGTACGTTGTAGATCTTTACCAGCCTCCGCCTCGACAGGCAACATGTTTAACAATTACGGCAACACGATGGCATCGGACCCGTTCCGAAAAGTGGAACAGTACTCGCCCAAATCGTCGCCCCGTGCTGGAGGGGCCGGGGGCCGATCGCCCGTCGTCGCCCGTCAGGATTCTTCCGGCACGCTCAAGACCACGATCCAGCTAGGCAAAAACCCCTCGATACTGCACAGTGGGCCGTTTTACTTAATGAAGGAACCGCCAGGTATGTTTAGTGGGCCGCAGGGGGAATTTTCCAACAAACGAACAGTAAAGAAAAACGTAATATTGCGTTCGTACCATCTTTGCAGGGGAAGGCGAACTAACTGGAGCCACGAATCTGATGGCACACTATGGCTTAGAGCACTCGTATAGTAAATTTAGTGGTAAAAAGGTTAAGGAACAGCTATCATCATTTCTCCCGAATTTACCTGGCGTCATCGATGGACCGGGACACATCGTAAGTATTCGCTTGCTGAGAGACCAAGCGTATTGGCAGTGTTGCGATGCCAGACAAAGCACTCTGGTAAATTGTTATCAAACATGGTTTTAAAAGGGCGCCCTGTTGACATTCATAATATGCTGGAAAGTAATAGTGTTACTGTTTTGTGATAATTCTTCCGGAAGAGTCTATAATGTACAAAACTTTCATTGTTTCATCGGTAATAGCTTACAAAGCTAATGATCACTGTAGGCGATACTTTGTCGAATCTGGTTATTGTTTAGTGTGTCTTAAATGACTAATTTGATGCTATAATAAAGAGGCAAAAGGTCCCTAAAATGTGTAAACAAAGTGTCCAAGAATGGATTAATTGATGCTTGATAAGTTTAGTGCGAACCTGATATCAATTTAGTAAGTTAAAATTTTCCTTAAAATGAACATAAAGATTATTTTCATATTTGTATGGTGCTAAATTGCAATCATTGTGTTGTTTCAGCTAATTCAAATCAATATTACTAAAACTAAAATGAAAAAACAAAACAGTGTTCATTACAGGAATGACTAAGGGCAATGTTCTGGCCTTATTACTTTTACAGTTTATTTAGGTCAATTAATCGACGACCATCCATCTAACCTATTTATAAATGCGATTTTGCGCAAGCAGGGGAAAATAATTCCATGGTTTATATTTTTAGAATATTTTTTTGAGCTGTATAAATTCCTTTCTTAATGTGCTTCCACTTCCTCCTCCACAGGATAACAGTTCCCTTCGAAGTGTGATCGAAAAACCACCGATCGTGGGCAAAGAACTGCTTCCACTTACCAGTGTACAGCTTGCCGGATTCCGTCTGCATCCCGGACCGGTACGCCGAAGCTTTAGCGAAATCACCCACAAACACACCTTTAATACTCCCTCTCCCTCTGTTGCTCTTTCACAGCTTCCGGAGCAGTACAAACACTTAAAAACCGCACCAACTAGAAAGCATAAGAATAAGCATAAGAAACACAAACACAAGGATGGCGTGGCGCCACCGGAACAGTCCGCGCTCGAGGCGGCCGGACTGGACACGCACGAGAAGAAGCACAAAAAGCAGAAAAGACACGAGGACGATAAGGAGCGCAAAAAGCGGAAAAAGGAGAAAAAGCGCAAAAAGCAGCGCCACAGTCCGGAGCATCCGGCGAGTGGCAGTGGGACCGCCTCCTCGGTACCACCGCAAACGCAAGTCTATTAAAGGGCGGTGGTGAGGTTCATCACCACCAAATCCTCCCGGTCGAACAGAAAAGAAGCATACATACATATACAAAGAGACATAGAGAAGGAAACGAATCATTATGGAGATAAAAAAGGGAATCCCTTATCAGTACCGGTTGTTCTTTCTCGATACAGCAGCCCCTGCTCCTCACCGTCTTCAAGCGTGCTTACTAACCGCACATGTTGGACGTTGCGTTGCGGTAGATATTAAACAGGCCTGGCCGCACATGTAAATTAGCAGCGAGAGTGTGAGTGACGCAAAAGATAAATTTGGCGAGAAAGTTAATTGACTTCCCCCTGAATGGAATACTGAAGAATCAGCGGAAAGTGCTTAACCAGGGTTCCCGGTCTATTTTAAACTACAAATTGCCTTCCTTCTCCAGCATCGTCCCGGTGACACGAAGTACAGAACGAAAATGAATGCCTTCGTGGCCTTTAACCCGTACGGTGGTGGTCTTAACCTAAAACCTAACTCACCGACCAACCATACCCAAAGTTTGGTGAAGTAGGGCCCCGATACAGCATAATGGCTCCTCAAATACGATGGATTCGATTAAGAACTACAATTATTAGTGCCACTCGGTGAGCGCAAGATGATGGTTGTATAGTTGGAAAAGCGAAATGTGCACCGAAATTGTTGAATCATGATGATGATGATGAGATTGAAGCAAAACAAAAGGTAAAATTCGAGCATGTCCCGTACTTCCACTTGCCGTACACGTTTTTTTTTTTTTGTAGTTTGTTGGTTCAAGAGAAGAACGCAAATTGAGTGTCCATTCTTTCTTTAAAATAATCAGAGCACACGTCAAAACGCTCCAAGGCACCCCACACCAGCATCAACAGCCTGTACTCCTAACTGATAATTATGTTTTGTTTTGTTGAATATGTGTAAAATAATATGTATCGTACATAATGGAATCTTCCCATTTATCCGTTCCAAACTCCAACCCTTTCAACATGCACTCTTTACGAGTGTTGCGCTCCTTTCCACGGCACCTCATTCAGCCCCATCCTATCCCTACTGGCAGTTAGTAGAGTGCCCCCCGGTTCTATACGTAAAATTTCGTTTATTCCGCTATGCTTTCTGTACATTATTGGATAAGAAGAGAAGAACAGCAACTTCGAGGTGGGAGAGCGTGTTAATATTAAGTTTTTTTTCCTCCCTCTTTTGTGGCACATTGGAGTAAAATTAGTTAAAGAAAGGGTCGGTTTTTAGAAAAGGAATTTAGGAGATTTCCGAACACGGTTCCCCCGTGTCACGGGGAAAACAGATAATGTGGTAATGATATGTGAAAAGGAAAAACTACCTGTGCGGTTGCAATATCCTGGTGCCTGGACGGGTTGAATTGTGTATAAAGTACTGAATGTGAGTAAGTAGCAAAGAGAGCGTTAGGGAAGGATAAAAGGAAGCGTTGGATGGATTCGCCCCCGGGTGTTGTTCACCCACAATCAAAACAAGCAACGAATGATGTTGTTACGTAGCGGGAGCAAGGGCACATAAAAGGTAAAAGAGAAATGTGAAATATAACAAAAAGAAATCCACAGCAGCAACAAACCATTACGTAGGAAACCCTAGTTCTTAGATTCGTGAAGTGGAGGAGAAATTGGATCTCCTTGCGTGGATTGTTCCATTTACTGTTTGGCAATGTCTGAATGAGCTTTTAACATGCACCGTGCGTTTCCGTTTGATGAGTGCATAAGTGTACAGAAAGGAAGTTTATAAACCGTCGAACTGCTAACGGCATGATCAAGAAAGCTGTGTATAAATCTGAATGTGTATAACAAACATATTGATTTGCAAAGAAATGCAATTGTTTTTAAAATGCTAGACAGGGCGCAAAATAACTTTTTTCCATGAACTCTGCTCAAGTAAATGTTGAAATGAAATCTTCTCGTTCATGAATTTAGTGTCCGCATGCATCCAAAGCTTTCCAAATGAAAGTAAAATTAGTAAAGTGAGATAATACATCAAAAATTGGATCACACACACACACCTTCAAGATGTATTACATTAAACTATGAAGAGCCTCATCTTTGAACAATAATGTGATCTCAAAAATCTAAGACGAAAAATTGTTAGCAAAACAATAACTAGCCTCAATTATTTTCCGCTTAATATACGAAACGCCAATCCTACCCCTTAGGCCCTTGTTGGCTAACAAAACGTTTTGCTTAACAATTCAAAAACATTAGAAACGATTTATTAACGCACTACGCGGTATGCTCTTCACAACCGAATTGCAATTGGAATGGTAATTTACAGAAAGGAAGAAAAAATGAATAACACATTTCTGTTAAACAATATATCAGAACAATCAGACATTGCCAAAACAAACTGGAAAGCACTACAAACAAGGAAAAGCAAATGTGCAGCAAAAAAAAAGAGGAAAAGAAACCTAAAGTGAACAGACAGCAGGAACCCTCACCATCCCCGTTTGTATTTATAATCAGTAATGTGGAATAATTATTTAACTTTTATTTCCTATACATATATAAATATATTTTAGCAATAAACGCCGAACGGAAAAACTGACAAAAAAAAACCGGAAAGAGCAAACTCGCACAGAGTGAAAAACAGAGAGAAAAATTGCGAACAAAACGAAACAGATTGTGTGTTACTGGCACAGCTGCATCCGAAATTTTGGGATTTTTTCCGGTTTTCAAATGCATAATTATAACGTATGTACTTTTCGGATACACTTGTTTGGGGTTTTTTTGAACGCATGTTTGCATTTGCATTATTTTCATTTATTGTATTTTTTTTTTCATTGTTTTTCATTCCAGAGAACACTTTGTGCTTTCTACTAAACCGAAAAGCGAATTCATGAAGATTGATTGAAATATTTTGCTTTGCCGATGTGCTAAACGAGAGAGGGTTTGTGGAGAGAAACGCGAAATGCACAAAAGCGCAGAACATTATTTTAATATTAGTAGGCGACGTTTTGTGGGTCCCTGTCACTAGAGTCCCTGTACACAATTTGACGGAAAAGAAACGCCAACAGTCCAACTGAGAATTGTCTAAGAGATAAACTGAGGGAAAGTAACGTTATGCAATTGCGTAAGTAAACTTTTGTAAGCCTTACTTTAGAAAACTGAAAAGAATAATCATATTCTGCACTGTTCGCGAGAGGTAATTTGCCTTTCTGCTGAGATCTGGATAATAAGGAAGCTACTTACTGGGGGGTAAATGGTTGCTAACAATTTGTTGTGAGAGCCGATTTTCGTAGCCTGTGAACACATTTCACAAATCATTTTACGTATTATTTCCTGAGAGTAGTATTGCGGAAGCTGTCTCTCTATACGCTTGTGTGCGCGAACAAACAAAAGAAAAGAGACCAGAGACATCACTATTAAAATCTCGGGAAAAAAAATACATACAATTAACCGCTTGCAGGCATTGCGTGGTTGCAAAATGCGTGCTAGAAAACGTTACATTCTGAATGTTCACACCTATTTTCTCCACACTCAGCTTCTTCCTTTAACACACACACACACATTTTGCCCTTAATCCTGTTTCCTTTTTGAAACTATTCACTTTTTTACTGACTTTGACAGACCGACACTCTCCTCTCATCTTATGTGCGCACGTTTATATGTTTTCTGTACACTTTTCAAAAATTTAACAATACTCACACACACACAAGCGATAAACGAGGCACAGAAAAATTAAATACCTTTATAGTTTGGAAAACAGTTTAAAATGCACCTACTGCTGTGGCGTGCCATTCTCCTTCCTCCTGAGCTGCACTAATCATTGTGCCTTCCCATTATTAGCTCGTTTCTCTTGCGATAATTATTGTTTTTCCCCCGCTTCTGTAATGCTACGTTATGTTTTCTTGGCTCTATTGCTAAGTTGTCCTCTGGAGTTTTTTTTTGTTTTACGTCTTCTCCTGACTTTTCATCGTTTACTAACGTTTATCTTCTCTTTTTTTTGTTGAAATTAATCATTCTACTCTATCGACAATTTGAATGTATAAGTAGTTGTGGTGTAGAGGTGTTTTCGTAGCTGGATATTGTGTGTGTTTTTTTTTCCACTCGCGTTCGCCTTTTACTGTTTTTAAACTTTAACTTTTAACGTTACTTCCGGATGTTATTGCCTTTCCTTTCCGTCGTCTAATTACTCCTTTACTCTTCTCTGCTTTTGCTGGCTGTTTTGTTTGTGCCCGATTAAAAATCAGTCGCAAGAAAAACGAGCGTAATAAGCAAATTTGTGTAGAGAGATGGGGAGATTGCGCGCGCGGGAAAAGGAAAACGCCACCGAGAAGGCAGGGCAACGGCCGGGGTGATTTCAATTTACACGTCCGGTCGGTACTGCTGCTGCAGCCGATTTTGAGTATTGCTCTGAAGGAACTCTTCAAAGGCTTGCTGCACATCCGGATCGTCATCCGGATCGACCAGACCGTACTCATCGTCATCGCTGTAAAAAGGTGAAAAAATATAAAATGTAACTATTGTAACTAGTAATCGACACACAAAAAGAGGAGGTTTCCCCTGCATGGTTCAAAATCTTACTCATAGCCGGTGTACGTTTTCTGCTTTCCATTTTTGCCAACGTTCGTTTCCAGAAAGGAGTTTTCCTCCTCGGTCAGCACCTGACCGTCGGGACCGTAAAAGACGGGACTGTCGTTAAACTCGACAATACCGGTCGGTTGGTGACTCATGGCAGTGACACTGCTGATCGGCATTGGTGGTGGTACTGCGGCCGGCGCGCTGGAAATCTCATCACCCCGACCCCACGCTATCTTGCGCAGCTCAATCACCGAGTCGATGATCTTCTCCGCCGAGGACGGTAGGGCCGTTCGGCGAGTGGCTATTGTTTTCATTATAGAGTCCACCTTGTCCGGGCAGTCTTGTTCCAGTTCGAATCCACACAGCTACAAACCGGCGAATGAGATTAGTTGGAGTTGATGAACGAATTAGTTGGAGCTGAATGCAACCAGCTGCTGCATACACTAACCCGCACGCTCGTGCACATACCTTTAAGCATTGGCAAACGCATTTCATATTTTCCGGCCCTTCCTTGTTTAGCAGTGTTTCGATCGCACTGATGATGTACTCCGAAATCCTCTTGCCGAATGTTTCCTGTGGAACGAAATGGAGCGATTAACATTTCACCTTTTCTAATTGGCGGTTGATGTTGTGCCACTTACCTGCGGTTGTCTCAGCTGCATGTACAGTTCGGCTAGGAAGAGAGTCGCACCGCGCACCTTTACCTGCTCCTGCTGCATAAACTCCTGCAGTTGTGTGTTCTGGTCGGCCATCTTGAGCTCTAGCAACTCCCTCAACGCTAGATTCGGCCCCTTGTCCGTGCTGTCCAGCAGCTGACAAAGACGGGCACCCATGTAGCGGAAGTTTGATTCCTTGATTGACTACGCACGTGCAATGCAATGGAAAGGTGGAAAAGAACCATAGCCATTATTTTATATATATTTTTTGCGGAGGTTCGTGAGGTTTTGCATCGAATGATGGAATCGATGGTAGCTTTATTGTGGCAGTTTGATAATGCATTTATTGTTCGAACTAGTTTTCATCTTGTTTTACAACCTTTTTCCATCCTTTATTTAAGGTAACGACTACATTGAGGTGAACATGTCAGCTCTTAAATCGCAATCCATGTTTAGACTCCTTCTTAATTGGATAAGTGCTGCTAAACTATGGTTATCGTTACCTTTTTTATCGTCTCGAAGTGTTTTTTCACAAGTAATCGAATATTATCATGCAGTAAAATGAATTTGATGTGTCAATAAGCGTATTCCGATCGTTACTTCACCCAGATGATCCCTAGTAAGGTTTTATGAGCAGCTCTTCACAAGTGAATAAATGACACTCAATATTCCTTGGTTCACAATGGTAACCTATTTCCCTTCTCCCAGGAGCATTCCAAAGTTTGTAAACGATCAAGAGCAAGATCTTCCTCAAATTCTATTTTGCACGAACACTCATTGATACTCCTATACAACTTCATTTCATAAGACCTTACCTGTTCGAATATCATCTCGATAGTGTTGCTCAGCACGTAGTGATCCTGGCGCAGTTCGCCCAGCTTGCTCGGCAGCTGCTTTCTCAGCTCATCGAACATGCCCGGGTTGTCGAACAGCTCGGCTATAACCTCGGTCAGATAGTCCAGCGCTTCCGTCTGCCTATACGATATTTGCTGGAAAAGAACGAGGGGGGAGGTGATAGAGGGAAGGCAAAACTCAATTAGTGACGCAGATCGAGAGACTGTTAAGCATAAAATGTCGGCGAGACAAGCACAGACGGTTGTTATTGTAAGCGGAAAATATGTGAAAAGTGAAATGGGAAAGATGCAGAAATGAAGCTGGAAAAATGGTTAAACGCAATGTGAAATTGACATAAACGACGAAAACCAATCAGAAGAACAAAACAAATATCACCTGTTAATAAGAAAGTTAGTGACAATGTAAAAATGTGCAATAAAAAGGATGAAAAAGAGTAGTGAGAACGTAAAACACCAGAAAACATACAACAGTATCAGAAGACCGGAAAAACAAAAAAATGACCACAATTAAACAACACAACAATGAGCGAAACATGCTGAAACGCAACACACCAAAACCAAAAGGTGAAGCAGTAGGAAAAATAGCAGTCAACAGAAAAGCAAAATTAATACAATACAGCAAAATATTAGGCAAAGCGAGCTAGAAGAGGATATTGGAATTCCACACACCGCCCTCCCACGAAATACACACATACACATAAAACCAAGGTATTCTGCTCCCCGTTGGAATGGATTACTAATGAGGGGACATTTCGCTTTAAATGCATTTACGGACATAACACGCACACCACACACACTACACTGCATTTGCCCGGAGAGAGGAAAACTAAACGGTGTAGGGAGTGGTGCAGTTTTATTTGGGGGTGGCGTGGGAGGAATGGACGGATGAGTGGGGAGATGGTGTTGAAGAATTTTGATACGTGTATGGCCGGGGACTGAGGGTTCGGCCCGCTACTCTCCTTTCGCCCTACCTGATCGAGATCTTCCTGCAAGTTCGAATCCCAGTTCGCAACCATGCCGGCATTATAGCCACCCTGTCCACCCTCCATAAAGTCCTGGTGATGATGATTGCCACCGTACTGCTGCTGATGATGCGTTACATGGTGCTGATGCTGTTGCTGCTGCTGCTGTTGATGGTGATAATGCTGGCGGGAGCGATGATGGTGGTGCTGCTGATGCTGTCCCGCACCGCCACCATTATTGTACTTCCGGTGATCACCACCTCCTCCTACCATTCCCATCTGCTGATGGTTGTTCGGGAAGCCGGCCCCGCCACCGTATGGATACGCTTGATGTTGCTGCTGCTGATGATGGTATCCACCGCCATGGTGCTGCTGTTGTTGCTGATAACGGTGCTGCTGCTGCTGCTGCTGATAGTTTTGCAGGTGATGTAGTTGTTGATGTTGGTGAGGGTGATTAAACTGTGCGCACACCATTTGACCACAGTTCGGTGTGGACGTATAGATATGGTGTTTTTTTTTTTGGTTTGTTTGTGTCCCCCGTCGAGATAGAAGTACATTCCACAGGTAAGTTAGGTAAGTTGCCGAAAAGAGTGCATCATATTTACACGTAGGCGGAAACGCAGGGGTGGAAAGTGATGAGCGTGCAATTTGTTGTTGGTGTTGTAGGTGACAGGAAAAAGGGGTGGGCGGGAATGTAAGGGAACCAGCATCACGCAAAGGGGAAAGGTACCGCATTGGTTGGTTTTGTTTTGTAGAGACGGAATCGAGAAGAATTTGTATTAGTATATTGTGAAGTGTGTTTTTGTTTTGTACAGTTCGACATAATTTATTTATTATAACGGTGCAAAAGTCGAAGGAGTAGTGGGACATGTCGTATCATTCGGTTATGTGGGGCGGAAGTGACGAGTAGACGCGGAACATGTTTTCGGAAAGAGTTTACAATTGTTAGGCAAGATAAATTAGAAGAGTAAGGTATGTATATAGAGAGAGAAACAAAGACCATTAGATAAAGGACAAGAAAGGTCGATAACAGAAAAATAACAATAGATACAGAAAGAAAAAAAGATACAGATAGAGAGAAAGAGAGAGAGAGAGAGAGTGAGAGAGAGAGAAAGAGAGAGAGAGAGAGAGAGAGAGAGAGAGAGAGACAGAGAGAGAGAGAGAAGAGATAACATAATGGACAGGAAAGTATTAAACAAAACAAGAAAAACGAGTCGCGACACCAGATATGTAAACTAAATTGTAGAGTAATACGGCTCTAACCAATACAATTTTGACAAAAGGCCCCTCTAAAAGTATTGGTTCACTTCATCCATTTGCTTTTCCTGCACTTACGAATAAAAATTAATTCAAATGAAATTCATCGTTTTTATTATTCAACAATATGAAAACAACAAGCTCGTTATCGTTACATTCTCCTTGCTACCAGACACCAGGAAGCTTTCTACCTCCTAGTAGCATTTAACAATCCTTACAAATTGTACCAAAGCAGTGCCAATCCATCTCGTTGAATTGCTGAAGCTTAGTAATGGCAAAAGGACAAATTATAAGCTGTCTGAAGAAATCCATCTTTTCAATCAAATCCAGCGGGCAAAACATTACCCAAAACAAACAAAACCGCAGTCCGCATACGACACGTGGAGAAAGGGGGGAACCAGAGCTTTCCGAAAAATAACACAATAACCACAAACTTACCTCCTTTCCACTATCACCTCCGTCCACAATCTGCATATTGCTTAGCCGGCTCTGCAGGGGCGAAATCTTTCGCATGTCGGACCCATTCGGCATCATCGGGCCGTTACTGTTGCCGGCCAAATGCTGCTGCGCCATCGCACCGTACTCGTATCCGCCACCGCCGTCACTACCGCCGCCCGGCTCGACGCCACCCTGCGGCATCACCAATCGTTGATGCAGATGGGGCATCACCTGAAAGCCCTGATGGTGGTAAGGTGGCTGTTGCTGCTGCTGTTGCTGCTGCGGCTGCTGTTGCGGGGCCACCGTCCTAGCTTTCGGCACAAAAACTTTCGCATTCGCCGACAGGCTGATGGCTAAAAATAAAGAAACAAACAAACGAAACTATTAGAAGCTGTCGATTATGGTAAATGTGCTGAGTTTGTTACAATGCTTTAATCGAAGCAGTAGCAGACGGTTGCAGATAACCCGAGGACCATTCCCAATGGTTAAAGGAATCTAAGTGTTTCCACACGGGTTCACAGTTACAAAACCAAAGAATTAGCTTTGACCACTTAAGGTTGCAGTTTGTAAAAGAATTTAATAGACACTATATCCATTTAAATAAAATTTACCGCTTATCTTCTATATGTACAATCAAGAACAAGTGAAAACAAATCTCAAATTCCTTAAGGTAAATTTGAAATATTTTCGCTGATACTAATGATAGAAATGCTAAAAATAATTTCTAAGTCGTATTTACATAGTCAAGAGCTTTATAAAAAATGTTTTACATAAAGTCTTCATCGATTGAGCAAGAGATAAAAACTTGTATAAAGATGGTTGAAAGCGTTGCAAGCAATAAATGCCTTTCAATAACCATTTAAAAAGCTGTTAAGCCAACTGTTACGAAATTGTGGACTTGCCGGAATTTGTTTCAATATTAGGCAACAATTGCTAATGAAATCCTAAATCTCCTTCTTATTTGGCCCTGCTAAGAATATGGTCCTTCATTGTAATAGGCCTGTGTGATTGTTACCTTACCGACCAATTTTTGTGTTCTTAAGTTTTGAGTCTCTTCTCTTGAAATGTTTGGCAACCGCTGCTTCTTTGGTTCAGATCAATACTAGCGATCAGAACAAGAAGCATACTTTAGTGTACAGATTGATTGGTTTCTGTAAACTTAACACTTACTCTATTTCTAGTGCACTAACTACACCACAATGCTAACACTACATACTCTTCCTCTGTTCAAGGTGCACCAAAGGTCACATCCGGTTGCACCTCCCCGGGGGCGGAACCAAAACACAACTAAACGAAGGGGCGCCCATCCAACGGTCAAACTCAATCGAATCTACTTTGGTGCGTGTGTATGCCCCCTCTCTCTGTGTCTAACACACACGCTCTCTGCTCCCCATTTTTATGTCTGTATTCGTGCAGAAAGAATAACGGTGTCGAAAGTGCAACCAGCCACACACCAATCATGCCAATGACCGCCAACCGAGAGATGGGGAGGAAAAGTGCAATTTCATCATCGTACACACACTTTCACACCCCCACCTTTCATCGCCAAATATCGGTGTGCGATGTGATAAAAGAAAATAGATAATTTGGGACCTCAGGTACACAGAGTCAGCATTCGCAAAATTCGATCCATACGCAACACCACACAACAATCCAGGATCATAACGGCACCACACCACACGATCAAGACTTTCTCTCCCCGCAAGACCCATAGGGATGAAGGTGGGTGAAAAGGTGGGGTGTAATAAGACCAACCCAAAACCAGCCATCCCCTGCGCGTGTTTTCTATTTCAAGAAACCGTTTTTGGCACAATGGGTGGCAATGGGGAGTAGGAAAAGAATGTTGTTTATGGGGCGTCACGCCGCTAAGGAAGTACGCCTCATTCACGATGGTCGCCGCGATGAGTCAAAGGCGATCGCGCAAAAAAGAAAACAGAAAGAGATACAATTAATAGTGCATTCCAAGAACACGCATGAACCCACCCCAGTGTCAGGCATTTTTGGTGGAAGCAATTGAGTTTTAAGCGCTGTGCCTATATACATAGGTATTGCAAAAAGAGTTTATAGGATTGGATGTGGTTTTTTGATAGAAAAGTGATTTAGTGCAAAGCAAACTGCACAAAGTATTATAGTATTATTTTTAACTGCACAAAGTATTATAGTATTATTTTTTACTGCACAAAGTATTATAAGTATTATTTTTTACATGCTTTCTTCCCTAAACTGTTAGAAGTATTTGACAATGATCAAAATATGTCTCTTGTTAAAGCAAATAAATCATTCACAAAAAATCGCATATAAATATCAATTTCTGTCTAAATTAATTTCTATTTTCTATCATCTTTTGCTTGCGTAAGCAGGGTCGTAGCTGTGTGTATAAATAAGGCCGCATTTGCTATGTTTGTACCAACAATACAAAGCGATGCACTGTACTTGTGTCCCACTTATGTATTCTATCAATAATTCTTTCTTTGAGGCTTATTTGGTTCATATTCTTTATCATCCTAGGTATGCGCTGCCGTTAGTTTCAATTCGATCAACCGATCAGTTGGTTAATTTTCTTATCCGCTATTCTATTTGCTTTTCATGACTTTAAATCCTTAATTTAATACCCTCAAAGGAGTGCTTTTTCTTTTTGTCATTCAAATAATACTCAGTTTTTAGTATCAATTGATCGCATCCATGCATTGCGATGCATTTCCGTTCGAAATAGCGAACAAACGACCCACGGAAAGGTTCATGGAGGTTCACAAAAGCACCGTAGCCCGCTTTTATCCTTTTTTTGCGGCACACGCTTTTCTTCCAACCTTAAATTGTCAACATGGACCCAATTCCAACCTTTCTACCTACGTATACACGCAGTACCGTCATTAGCAGCATCGTGCTGCACGTATGCAACCATCCATTTTTCTTTTTTTTTTTTGCCCATTGGCGACCATCTTTCTTTCTCCTTTTTCCGTGGCGTTCTCATCATTTTCTCTGGCAGTCTGCGCGTTCTCGGGCCTGCCTGTGCTACCCGTAAACTGGTTAACACGAATTTTAAGCTCTTTTTTCACGCACAACAAACGGATTCTGGGATGGTTTTTGCTTTTCCTATGAGTAGAAAGTTGAAAATATTATGAAATTTCAATTTTACTTACCCTTGGGTAACCGCATCTCAGGATATTTGTCCTGTTGTGCCATCGTCGAAGTTAAGCACACAATTTATCAGACTCGGGGAGGGACAAAAGGCAGCTGACGGTTTTACCAGCTTCCGCTTATGCAGTTTTTTTTCTTCTTAGGGTGTTGTTGTACTTTTGCGTCTTCTTCTTCTTCCTTTGTAGTTTGTGCGTATTGGAACGCAATATTAGGCCGCACACACTCGTTTGCTGATTTTTACGCACCGTCTCCCTTCAGTCCTTTGGGTATATGGAATTCTTAAATCGTATGAGGATTTATTGAAACTGTGTATGTAGTAATCTGTCTCCTGCACAATGTATTCACGCTCTGCTTTTTACGTCGTTTCTCACAGGTCACCGTAGCCTTACGCGGTCACTGTAAGGTGGTACGGTTTTGGGATGGAGAGGAAGGGTATTGAATGAGAAGATTCCCAAGCGAACTATCACAGCACAGAATGGAATTGATTGCAATGCTTTTCACTTTATCGTGCGTACGTTGTAAGCAAACGATAACCTAAGAAAAAAATTAAACAGAACAGAGATCAAGAAGGATAAGAACTCTGTTTTCCCGTGCAATGTATTAGACCGCGTGCGTTTCGGCCGTGCCGTGTGTATATGTGATTGCAGAGGAGTGTGTTATTTATTCAAGCGATAGAGAGAGAATCGTTTCTCACTTCCGCCTAGACACCTTCCGTCTTGTCCTTTCTTATAGCCACACTACTACTGCACTCCTTACACCCCCCTTTGATCCACAAACACGGTTCTTCTTTTTCTATTTACGCTTCACTCTTTCTCACTACCGCGTGGCGAACAAACTACGGCCTGCGGTCACTCCACCGTTCTCCTTCCACGCCGTGAATGGGAACTGAGGTTATGCCCAAAAAAGTATACTAACTTTTACACTTTACACTGCTCCACCGATTGATACGCAGCCGTTTCTTTCACCAAATTGCACAATTCGTTTTTTCCGGGACTGAGCTCTGGCCTCTGACGTGCGTGATTATAGCTGTTCTCTTCTTGACAATTTTTCGTATACCAGTTTCTTCACACGCGTACACAACACACGCACACACGTACACACATTGAAGCAATGGTGGCAGTTGACAGCGATGCTGTTGCAAAGTGTCAAACGGAACAAATTTACGGTTAACGCGTCGAGTCCATAACTTGACGAATGGTTTGAAAATAATTAACGAAGATATGTTTAATCCGTTAAGGCCAATGAAGACGGGACCTACATCCCAGTTGGCAGAAAGTCACTCATTTCACTACTTCTCGCTACCCCTGCTCTACATTTTCAACTGGTTGTGCGACAAATCACACTCCACCACCTCTCTTCATACTCAAACGCTCCCATCAATATGGTGTTAGGCAAAATTTCGCTCTATACATAGAATGCACACTCGCTCTCCAGGCTACTCCTCCAGTGTTGGTAAATTTCCGAACCAAGGGGGAAGAGAGCAAAACGTATTCTTCGTCAAACTTCAAAGAAGGCCTTGGTGTTGTTGAGAGAACATTCATTTGAAGCATGTGAAATTGTTTATTATAATTTGATGTGAGTAATTGACGAA
>KB671630.1:0-23782 GCA_000349105.1 Anopheles epiroticus
TCCATAAGTATATAGAAACTGTTGCCTTGCAAATGGCACAACTGCTTCAACGAATGGCTGAACTGAAACCCAGAAATCCGGAAGAAACCCTAGAATCGTTATCGAAAATCGTTGTTGAATTTTGTTTCGATGAAGAAAATAACGTTACGTTCGACAAGTGGTATGCACGTTTCGAAACTTTTTTCAAGGAAGATGCAGAAAAGTTGAGAAAAACTACGAAATTCTTTCGAAAATTTTTGGAAGACCGTATTTGGTTTCACAAACGTTACCAATGCATGCAGTTTATAAAAGAAGATTCTGAAAATATCGTAGCCTACTATGGGAGAGTGAACAAAGCTTGTGAAAAGTTCAGTTTCGAAAATTTTACCTTTGACTTCTCCTAGTATTTAATTTTCGTGTGTGGACTTCATGCTCCAGAGCTCTCCGATATACGCAGAATACGACGTCTGAAAAGAAAGTCTCCATTCAAGGACTTACGGCCGAATATCAACGGGTTATGAATCTGAACACTGATGAATCATGTGATATAACCGTAATATCGAAGACAACGTGGCAGAAATTGGGTAAACCAAAGCTATAGCGGACTATTCGAAGGGACTTTGAAATCAAAACATTATCCTCTTCCTACCCCTAAAACATTTTCACGCAATTGAATGGGAGTGTTGTTTTCAGTACCGTAGATCTATCTGATGCCTATCTTCAAGTGGAAGTAGATAACGAGTCTAAAAACCTTCTGACTATTAACACTCATCGTAGCCTATTCCAGTTCAATCTTCTTGCACCTGGAGTTTAGTCAGTACCTGGCACTTTTCAACGACTAGCGGATAGTATGATCGCAGACATTCCTGGA
This sequence comes from Anopheles epiroticus, assembly GCA_000349105.1. Taxonomy (NCBI): domain Eukaryota; kingdom Metazoa; phylum Arthropoda; class Insecta; order Diptera; family Culicidae; genus Anopheles; species Anopheles epiroticus. The sequence continues at coordinate 851 of KB671630.1, forward strand.
ATACGAACATTTCTGGATGATGCTATGATTTTTGGTAAAAACTGGGAGTTACACAAGGAATCATTAGACAAATTCCCTGAACGCTTAAACGAATATGGTTTTCACGTCAAACTAGAAAAATGTCGTTTCTACCAAACTGAAATTGTCTACTTGGGACATCTCATCGATTAAAATGAAATACGTACTGACCCAGAGAAGCTGGAAACCATTGCCACTATTCCACCGCCATGGAATTTAACTGAGCTACGTTCATTCTTAGGAGTTACGAATTTCTACGGCAGTTTCGTGCGTAACATGCCTGAACTTCGATATCCAATTGATCAACTGCTGAAAAAGGATGCGAAATGGAAGTGGAATACTGACTGTAAATCATTATTTGAAGAATTAAAAAAAAATCTCGATTTTTCGAAAAATCGATTTCTCGTGAGGAAGACTTGAAAAATATCACCAATGATTCTTTATCAGTATCATTTGTTGACATTCGAAAAGCAACAAAGGCCGATCATACACTTCAAGCAGTACTTAAGTTTAGTTATCAAAGCTAGTCAAATGAATCCATTCGTTCATAATAACCAGAAAGAATCACTCATAAATGTGGATGGTTGCATATTGTTCCAAAACGGAATCGTTGTTCCGAAAGTATATAGGAAGAAGACACTACACCTATTTCACCGTGGTCTTCATGGAATGCTATGGGTGCATTAAATCACAACCCCCATACGCAGGATTAGCTATCCTGATGACGCTGGTTACATTCAGTCACAGAAAGAGCCAAAGTATATTAGTGCTCTGGTTAGGCCTTGGCCCTACTGGGAAGAAGAAAGAAGAGTCATCCTGGAATGGTGAGAATGAAATCAATTTCTTGCAGTTTCGTATTCTGGCCGTGTATTGATTACGACATCGAATATTTCGTCAGACGTTTTACGCCATGTGGCATCGCTGGAAAAGCACCTATGTCAACTCTGGAATCTTGGCCCAAACCGGAAAAACCGTGGTTCACGTATACACGTGAACTATGCAGGACCTGTCGACGGTGTGTATTTTTTGGTGGTAGTCGTCCCATACACTAGATGACCTAAAGTCAAAATCTACAACAACAAAGACTACTGTAAAGTGTTTATCACAGCCTTTCACAACGTTTGGTGTCCCGGAAACGATCGTGTCGGATAATGGTACACAGTTCAGCCAGCCATGAAAAGGCCGGGCTACACGGGGCTCTTTCACACGCGCATTCTGCAGTAGTGCCCCCTGGTGACAATTTGTGTAAGCTAGCAAGCACAATTCATCGGTACAACAAATGCGCATCGAGTTACCATTGAAATTGGAACGGTTGTCTCAGCTTTGTTTATTCATTGTTTTCTGACCGATGCTCAGAGGAAGTAATTGTAGAAAACTGATTCCAATGATGAAATTGTAAATAAATGAATTATAATTCGTGTATTAGTGAACAAAATGGTAAGACATGCATGTTCTGCTGTGTCTATTGAATTTGGTGTGTTGTGTTTGCAAAGCCGCTGTGAGCTGTCAATTGCGCCAATTGCGCTCCTCAAATCAGAGATTATGGGGTATGCGAGCAAAAATTCTTTTTGAGTGATGAATTGCGCTTTTGCCTAGCTACCGGTGATTTACAACAGACGGCGCTAGAGTAGAACAAGAATGCGCTAGTGAATGCGCCCCGTGTAGCCCGTTCTTAACATTCTGCAAAAAGTTCGACAGAAGGGTTCTACTGACCTTACCACCATCAGTTGAAGGGAGTAGCAAAACACTTTGTGAAGGGAGTAGCAAGACACTTTAAAGCGTACGTTTCGAAAAAATCGAGCAGAGGGAGAAATACTGTAAGAAGCTTTGCAGACATTCTTACTGGTATATCAAACAACACCTCCGAGTTGATGTTCAACCAATGTGGCAATGTGAACTACAATGTTCTTCTAGAGTACAACAAGAGATTTATACGATCTCATGGCAATCGACTAAAAAAAAGATTTGAGAACTTAAATGCAGAAACATTAACAGGAGAGCATCCAACAACAAACAACAGAATCAGAAAATGTTCACCAGCAACCTACAACATTGGAAACAGAAAATGTTCAACAACCTCGAACAACATTGGCAGAAACAGCCGACACAAATAGTGGGCAGACCTAGAAGATCACGACGAATCCTTAGGAGCTAGGAGGAGCTGTATTTGTTGATTTAAATGGGGAAGATGTTATACCCCTCCATCATAGTAACCATGTCGTGTTGCACTCAGGTGATGTGTGTGGTTAACAGTTCAGTTTAGATCGTGCTGTGAAACCAACCTGTTGAATAAATAACGAGCTCCCTGCGAGACACATTAGCTTGTCGATCCAATTGTTCTTTAATGCTTTTCTTCCCGGTGGTAGGCTTTATCGGATCGCATAAGGGATTCTGGAACTTAGCGTTTCTTGTCGAAAAAGTCAAGCTTTCTCAGACCTGTTTCACAGTTTTTGCCGTTTGAACCCAAGTCGAAGTTAATTGTCTCGATCCTTTAGACAAATTGTGCTCAATGTTCTCAGTGACTGCGGATTTTCAGGATCGCCATCTTCTGGTACATTCACTACATCTCAAGATCCTTCACGGATAAGTAGCATGGATGCGAATGATCATGACGAATAATCCTCGCAAGCGTTCTGAAAACGTTACACCTCCACTTCCTGAATTTATATCGGTGGCAACACGTTCAGTTCCTCGCATTAAGGAAAACGTATTGCTGAATGCGGTTTATTGAGCAAAATACCGGTATTTACTCAAAGAGTAAATAATTCATCATATTTGAGTAAAATTTATATTAGCACTGTATTTCAAAATTTGAACAATTGACTGTTTTTTCTTATTTGAACGATTGAATGATTCACATTTAACTGATCCATACGCAAGACATCTTTAAAAGAGGTCTCCTCAACTACAACGGAAATAATTATGTAAAAAGAGAATAACTGAACTAGAACGAAACTATTTGAACTAGCTATTAAAGCTTACTTTACTCAATTGAGGTGTATCAAAGTAATCTATCTCATCAATTTGTGATAGCGAAAACAAATATAAAATTAAAATTGATAGGTTATAAAAATTTCTTGTTACCAAATATTTTCATAATGGTAAAATATTTTTAAGTGAAAAAAACCTAATCAATAATTATATTAATTAAAACATCCTTTTTCTGATCCGCCGAATTTGACGATGTATCTTATAGGTCTTATCGTTTTTGTTTGTAAAATTATACGGCTCCCGATCAGAGAGGCCAGAGAGTAAACGAGTTCCTGGGTTAAACATGAAAGTTACTTAACCAAATGTTATGTATCCATCAAAGACTCGTTAAACTAAAACAGTAAAATAATCAATATCGTAATTTGGAAATTAACCAACATTTCAAAAAGACAAACATCTCGTTCGCTGCCAACATAGCATGTAGAAAGGAAGAATGCGCATGTCTGTCATCTGTCGAAGGTTTACAACTTTTCCGTTTCTTCTTTCAACCGTGCTGGGGTGTGTTTAGTGTCTATTTCTCCATATTAACGGAAGCTACATTATCTTTGTTGTCGGTTATCGACAAGGTTTCACCGAAACCGCCCTGTAGCGAAAACCTGAACAAGAGCAGAACGCTAGTCAATGAGTTTTCCTCTTCCTAGCCTTGAATTTAACAAACCAAAAGTGATTTAAATTTTCTCAGTGCAAATCGTAAAAAGTGTATTGTTGGTGAAATTCACACGTTTCAAGAGTAAAATGTTCTCTGTGGCATAATTCGCTTCAACATATATCCGATCAAAGCATATTAGAAGGTAGGCGATAGAAAACTCTAAATGGTAGAGATCTCTCTCTCTTCATCGGCGAAATATGTTTTGATGTTGTTTGCTTTCTTTATCGCTAGAAGATTAAGATTCATCAGAATATGAGGGGCAAGATGATAATGCTGAATTAGTGAGCTTTTCTTATTTCTGCAATCTTCGCATTGCATATACAGCTTTACTTGCTGCGTAAATCTCTTTCCTGTTGATCCAGGTTCGATGCCGGATAGTTAATTCGTCCAGACATGTATTATGGTCACTATTAATTATTCATTAACCGACGTCGCATTAACAATCATTCGTTGTTATCTTCACAATAACGTTCGATAGCAATAATGCACTGTTAAACATACCACTGCGTTCGTATTACCAATGACAATCCTCACGGTCAGCTTTTTTTTCTGGCGATAGCTTTTTTTTTCTGTGCATTGCTCAGTCTATGGACATAATTTCTCCGGCCACTGAAACTTCACCAGCCAGCCGAAACATTGATTGCCAAGGATGAATCATGTTACAAGCTACCGACGGCGAGTATTGATTTTACAATCCTTATATTGCTTGTCTATCGACTCGACGGGTTCATAGACGTGTGCATTTGTGTCTAGGCCGCGTCACTTTGTCTATGTCGCTTCGGCATTGTCAGAAAGGGCGATGATTGCAGAATCGAACAAAAAAAAATTTTAGGGCGGTGCTATTCGCAAAACAAATGATTTTTTTTTTTACCACAGAGCAAACTTAATGTGTGTTTAATGATTGACTGATACAGGAGTACGATGTATGAGATAAAGATTAAGTAGTGTAAGCACACATTTGCTTAAACGAATTATTAAACATTAGATTATTACCATCACTATTTATGGACCTAGTTCCTCTGGTCGACTTACAGTGATCTGGAATGTGGAAGAAGAATGAAATGGCCTGATCGAATAATTCTTGGCATTGGCATTCACAAAGCGCATACACTGTAGAATAACACATGCCAGATACCAACTATTGATAATTTACTTAATTACTGCTTTTGTGTAATTTCATGCAAGTTACAAGTTTTCATAATTTACGGTGGACAATAACATTAATTTTGAAGCCATTTTATATTTCCATTATTATCATTTCGCTGAGTAACACAATAATAGCATTAGCGAGCCAACAGTTAAACTCTTAGCAGTGTTTCTTAGCGACAATAGTTGTGTGAATATAGCTTATCATGTTAAGCTATAATTGAACTATAAAGAAGAATCTAATTTGAATGTTATTTCTACGCAAGCTTATAGCACATCTTTTTATTACAGCTGCAGGTTCATCATGGAACATAGAATGCAAATAGCGACAGTTTTAATAACGGCATTCGTATTATGTACTAGAACACTTGGTGAGAATGTAACGTCCCTAATACCAACGACCGTGCAGAGTTTGCCTGATGCAGCCCACACAACTGCCGGCCTAACACACACGACTCAACAGCATCAAAATCACCAGTACGCAACTTCGACAGTGCAACAAAACACTCTTCCGACGGAACAGACAGGCTCCCCTACCGTTGGCCAGCAGGGTGGAACCGTGGGAGTTTTCTTTGTCAGCCCCACCAGCGATCCTTTACCTGCCCAGCTGTCGACCGTTTCGACGCTATACTTATCGAACAGTTCTGTTTCCTTTGCGCCGGCCACCCAACCATCGATACGCCAAGATATGATCGATAGTTTGCCGGTCGACGTTTCACAGATTGAGGAAAAACAACTCGGACCGGGAGGACCAAACCAGGCGGAAAGCGCCGGCATTCAGCGAGCGCTGTGTTGGCTCAGGGAAAAACGGTTGCCTGACTTTAGCTGGGGTAACGACACGCACATGGTAACGCTGGCCAAAGAACTGTCCGGTGCACGTGACCCAACGGAGAATGATAATCCTATACAGGCGGTGTCGGATCTTGAGAACCTGTTGTCGATCAAGCAGATGGATATTGAGGTATTAACGATGCTCGATCGGCATCATGCAACGGCCAAGCTACCTCATACCGATCACATTGCCAAGTATATCTTGGCGATGGGTGGGCTCTGCAAGGATGCCCGTCATTTCTATGGGCACGATTTGGTGGCCGCCCTGGAGCACCACGAGCATGATCAAGGGCAGGAGTATGAGTTTGCGTTGACGGCGCTAGCAATATGCAGCTCAGCCACACACGTGCGAAAGCGACAAATTCGACGACTGTTAGACATAGCCAGTGGCGAGGTTAATGATGTAGGTACGTACAGAGTCTTCGTTCGGTTGAATTGTCGTTGGTTTTAGTGTGGAACGAACGTTCGTAGTAGGCTTATGTTGAAAACAAAGTGATGAAATTATTCTTTCCGTTGTTTTGTAGATACGATCGCCATGGTGCTTTTGGCTCTTCGATGCATAGTAACCGATCATCGCCATCGCCATCTGCAGCATTTTGTCCGTCGTCCCGCTCGGGGTTTGGCTAGCTTGCAGGGCCCGCAGGGTAGCTTTGGATCCCTACGGAGCACGGCACTGGCAATGCAAGCATTACAGGATCTAGAACCGGATCCTGCCGGAAAGTGGAATCGTACTGCCGCGTCTGAGTGGCTGCTCGCTAAGCAGCGTCCCGACGGAGGATGGACGGAGGAACCGTTACAAGATGGCCAGGTTGGTACGGCTAGATGCGATGGTCATTATTATGCTTAATCTTTGAACGTTTATTTATCGACAGGATCCTAGCATTGGAATCGGCTTAACGGCAGACATTGTGCTCGCTCTCGGTTGGCGAGGCTTGGGAGCAGTGCGGGCATTACAATGTGATCACGTGATGCGTGAATCTAATGAACCGTCAGAGAATGGAGAGCCAAAGCTAGCGGCACCCGTTGGACTCGGAATATCGCCCGTTGAGGAACTGGAGCCAAGAAATGTTTCGTATACCTACACTCTTTGGGTAGGCACAAACGAAACTGAGGAGTATTTCCTTGATTTGACCTCACCGAAAAATACCACCTTCTTCCGGGCTATGAAGCAAGCAGCCGAAATAGATCCGAGGTACTATTGCCAAGCTGCACATCGTACAATGACAGTCTATACTAATTGAACTGCTCTTGTGTCCTGATTATAGGTTTTCTTTTGAAGCACGTGAATGGCCCAACGGACACTACGTCCATACTTTGGCGGGAATGAAAGAGGAACCCAAAAGGTAATTATCATGCTGCATTTGAAACAAGCACAGACAGTAACAATTCTGAACATAACTCTTTACAGCTACCACTTTTGGCTGCTGTATCGTTTGCCCGAAAGACCAGACACAAAAAATCCTCCCGGCAATCAGCTGATTGCGCCCCTAGGTAAGACAATTTTGATCTTGTTTTACTGCCGAAAATAGCTGATAAGAATATTGCTTTGAATTCTTTCTACAGGCGTGGATGAGCTGCTGGTTGAAGATGGAGAACATTATCTTTACTGGTACAAGAAGCTTTAAGCTCTTCTTGTAGATGTTCTTTTATTCTACGGATTCGCAAGAAGGATAATAAGCAATAAGCAACAACAAACGACTTAAGCGCCACCAATAGCATTATATCAGCAGCAGCAGCAGAGACAGCAATAAAGTATGTAGCACATGCAAACAGAGCAAATGCAGGAAGAGAGCAATTCTGCAGCATCAATACTGTAGGAGAGGTCGCAGCACAACTCCGACACGAACTTTTTACATTGAAAACAATGTTGCAATTTTTCCAGCACAATGTACAATACAGCGTACAAATGTTGCACTGTTGGCTGCAACAACAAAAAAGGTGGCCTAATGGCCATATGCTCAAACTCCGATCATGTGTAGGTGCCCGTACATGCAGCATCGACGCTTTAGAGATTATCTTTTGCTCTACAGTTAGGTTGAAGGTTTTGTTTTTGAGGTAAATCGTCCATTTGAACATGATAACGATTATCGTAGCAATAGCATAGAAAACATAAATATCAAGGAACCAAGGGCAGAGCGAAGAAGCACACCTACGAAGTCTTCTCTGAGCCTGCAAGCAAGGGACGGATGTGGGAAGGATATGTAATAAGTGGACCATCCGTAAATGGAGGAAGAGCTGTGGCATGTAAGCACGATATATTGTACCGTCTTACCATCCACAGCCGGTTAGAACATGATATAAGCGTATACAAACAATTATACAAAATATACATAAATATCTATATACAAAATCGTAAATGAATATATACACATATACATATACAGTCATAAAATATACACATACATACATTGCAAATGCCGAAACAACATAAAATAGAGATAGCTACAGGATTGAAGAATGCAGAATGATCATCATTGTTGAGTGGTCTAGCAGAAAGGAAAGGAAAATGCGCTTTTGCAATTGTGAATTCTGTGTTTTTTTTTTTTGTTTGTTTAAAAATCGTTGGCGAGTGGTTTAAATGAAGAGAAGAGAGAGAGGAAGATAGTTATTGCGCTAACAGCACCAGCAAGTGATGCACTCCAAATTGACAATAATTAAAGCATAAAGAAAGAAACACGGCTCACCAAAATGGCATGATGAACAAGCCCGTTTAAACGCATAGTATGTTAAGATTACGGCCATTACAAGAGTACTATACGACTGGAAGAACCATCCCGCCTCGGTAATAGTGATTCTGGCGCATGGAGATAAAGCAAATTGTTGGATGAACATAAGCGAATCGTTTTTAGTGCAAGGAAAGACAAATGAACACGAGTACAGCCAGCTAGTGTAAAGGTCTCAATAAACCAATTTGGTAATGCTCAGTTGGAAACTCTCGGGCTAAGTATGATCCACCGGTCCTCTATTATATGGTCTCGTTTGGATCTGTTAGCCATATAGCCAACAACATCTATAGTATAAAATAGTGTAGCTGTAGTTGCATGTTTTGGAGACTTTACCTTTTCTTGGTTACGGATATGCATTCACTGTTGCTGAGTTCCATATGGTCTCGGTTGTGTGATTTCTAAGCGCACCCTAATTTGGTTAGTAAATACATCCTACCTTATTGTATTATCTATTAAACACCAACGAAGCGAGACGAGTAAGGCAACACTTATGCAAAACGTAGGGTCCATCATCATGATACTAAATAACAAATCCACATCGATGGAACGGAAGTGTCTTTCGGGACCGTGCTGAAAGTAATTGCATAAAGGATTATCAGCAAGGCGCTAATCTAGCATAGCATAGCATAGCATAGCATTATAGCGAATAAACAGTGCAACAAATAATAAAACAAAATGCTAGTATTATATTGTCCACCATTACAATGATTGATCATATGGTAAGATATATGTGCAGTCATACAAAAAGGAACACTCAGCTATTGGTGACTGCTGCATCCGCATGAGCCACAACTCTAATTTGAACTCCAAACACACCCCCTACTTACGTTTGAACTGCTTTCGTTCTAAAGGGCCCACCAATAACATTGTGAAACTATGTACATCGTCCAACTAAAAGATTACCTAGTACGATACAGAAAATAAAGGAAAAGATTATTGCCTGCCTGTATATTGTTGATATGATGCTCGATTTAATGACGAATGGTTTTTTCCTCGACTTACCGTTAATTAACATTAAAATAGCATACCCAAAACGTCGTTTCCATCCGAAAATGAAGTCGGCCTGCTGGCATGAACATTTAATGCAATATAACATACATCTTGTTAAGTTCTATCGTTAACAAGAAGGCCTTCGTCAGTAAGATTGCACTGATTGCAATGCAAAGATGCATTTTTGACTATCAACAGTGGTGTTCTTTCTGGAAAATAAAACTGAAAAATAAGATGTTTTGCCCCTATCTTCGATACAGCTTCCCAATCGTTTGTTACACCTTGCACGGCGCGCACGCACTGCATGGTTTTCCACGCGTATGGCAAACATGTATCGGTATTTTATTTGTAGTACTGTTAGCAATAGTACAAAGGATTTGAAATGGAACATTTTTTAAATTAACTTTTCCGGCGTTATATTTTATCAATAGAAAATACTACCCTCCTAGCAAGAACGTTGAAAAATGCGGAAAGTTGGATACGTTTCCCGGAATTCTAACAACAATTCTACGCAATTGTGGGTCAATGTTACAAGAGAAAATTGTGTGTCGCTGTTGCTTCCCAGTGGCCAAGAGTATTGATGACTTTTTCCGAAGCTGCAACTATGCTATTGATACAATTACTCAGCTTTGTTCTGGTATTCGACGTTGCGCATCTGGTCGCGCTGTTCTCTAAACTCTCGCTGGTGCTCTCGGTGTTCGCGCTGATCGCGATGGTGATCACGGTGATGGTCACGCTGTTCTCGTCCCTCTCCACGGTTTTGATTACCGCGGTTACCACGATTGCGGTTGTCCTGCCGACGGTTGTTGTTCCAGTTCTGATTTTGGTTCTGGTTGCGGTAGTTCTGGCGATCACGATTATATCCTTGATTTCCGCCACGCTGGAAGAAGTTGCCCTGCTTCATCTCGAAGATACGCTCGTTTGCATCCACCAAATTTGTTACTTTGTCCGCCAGCTGCATGGAAAGGGCTTGCAGACGAGACGGTTCAGAACGATGCATCACAATCGTTTCGGTTGGATCATCCAGCGATGCCATCAGTTCTTCATTGATGATCATTTTGCTGATCAGCGAATGGACCTTGCTTTTCGGCAACTTGAACATGTCAGCCAAGTGCGGTACGCTGATCGAAGCGAAGACATTCGAATATGTGAACAAATACGTGCGCAACGATTCCTCTTTGATGAATTTCACCATCATCTCGCGCACGCGATTCGCTTCGTAAAAAAGATCCCACACTTTCACGTTCATTTTCTTGTTGACGATAAAGTTAGCGCAAGCGTTCCAATCGCCATGACGCATGGCCTTTGCGGCGGCAACCACGTGCTCGCGCATAGATTCCGGCGGTCCAACCAAAGACTGCCGCTCGGATGATCTCAGTTGCTGGTAGAATGTCTTACTTATCATGCGGCGACGTGCATCAAACTCGTGAGCGGCCATGTATGGTATCTCGAGCAGCATAGCCGACACCAGGTACACACATTCGAGCAACTCCAGATTAATGTGCATGTGGAACGGCATTTGGCGCTGCTTCTCGATTTTCTCCTGCTCGAGCGAACGTTCATGCTGGCGTTGTGGCACCAGTCCCTGGGCCAACAATTCTTTCGGCTTGCCCGTCATCATCAAATCCACCAAGCAAAGATGAGCATCTTTGATGTTACCGTGGCGGAAGGCGCACAATCCCAAGTTTGCCATCATACGATTGTACAGGATCTGAGTGGCGGGATCAGAATGATGGATCGTTTCCTGAAGATGTGACATCAGCACTAGATCACGTGCCTGGAACCAGTTATCGTGCAGTGCGTGATGGAAAATGTGCGAAAGGATGGCTCGTGTGCGCAACCGATCCGTTTGATCCTTGGCGTAAATGTAACGGCACAACTTATCCATCTCTTCCACCGAGGTTACAGTGTTGGCAGGCAATTGGCCCTTCCGTTTCTTCAACACATTCGGATCGAATTTGTAGTACAGATGGTCAATCTTGCGCAGATAGATGCGACAGATTTCCATCTCATTCCCGAGTCGCTCGACGTAAGTGACAACCTGATCAATAATGTTTGTGACCGGCACCTCATCCTTGAGACGGTCCACGTACTCGTTGCTGTGCGGGTCGCACTCCTTCAACAGCTTCGTGAACTCATCATCTAAACGTTCAACCGCGGTCAGCATACAACCACGAATCTTGAACGGAGTCGTATCATACTCCTCGTACTCATCCATGATCGACTCGGATAAATGCACATCTTCGTGTTCCAGCAGCAACTTTAGCAATTCTTGAATTTCTTCCAGCAGCTTACTCCAGTGTTCCAGTTTCATCGCGCCCGATACTTTTGGATTGTAATCAAATATAGCAGAAACGATGTTGAATCGTATCTTGGCCGCCACCGCCGGGCCAAGATTGTTCGTTTCGGCCACCGTGCGCAGCTCTCGTAGAAATTCAATCTGCATTTTGCGATCGGTTCGTTTTTTACCTCGCGCGGCCATCACCTCGTTAAGCTTGTTAACGACCAGCTTTGCATCGATTTCCGCATCCTTGGCAAACATTTTTGGCTGCTCGGAAGCACCCGATCTTGTACCGTTCACCACCTTCCAGCCTTCCTCCTCTTCCTCGTTCTCATCAAACATATCCTCCTGCTTAGGCTTCTTCTTCTTGCTCAACGCTTCGCTGGCCTTCTTCTTCTTCTCCTTCTTAAGCGCATCATCAGCCGCAGCACCGGAAGGAGCGGTAGAAAATTCATCCGTACCCTTTTCCGGTTTCTTCAGGAACCGATCGCGAATGCTGGTGTATTTGGCATCCTCGTCCGAAGATGTGCTGTCCGAGTCGGAATCACTGCCCCAGTCCGACGAATCGGAATCTGCCGCAGGTTTTACGGGCTTCACCTTCTCTGGTTCCTTCTTGAACGATACGGCTTTCGGCTCGACCTGTACCTGCACCACCTTTTCCTCTTCCTCATCCGAACCCTTTTCGTCTTCGCGCTCATCCTCATCTTCATCTTCGGCAAAATCTTCCGGAGCAGCACGGAAACGTTTCAAATCCGACTCGAAGTCTTTGATGTATTTGCGGAACTTTTGCCGCAGTGTGCCCAGCGCTTTGTTGTTGTTCTTTGAGAGGTTTTTCCGGCTCTCCTTGTCGTCCCAGCTCTCGTTGACGAAATCCTCAAGCTCGGCAAGCGCTCGAACAACAATGCGCGGCGTAACACCGTTCTCTTCCTTCATAACGACCGGTAATGCTTTAGTGTACGCACGCATAAACTCCTCAAAGCTGGTAAGCACACTCGACATATCCTTGATTTTCTTGTGATTCCGGATACTCTTGATGATGTTAGAGAGGTCCTCATAACGCTTTTCCTTCTTCGACCGGACAACGCGTTTGACGTCCTCTTCTTCATCGCTGAACTGCAAATAGAAGAAAACACCAATGTTATTGATAGACGTAAGCGGTTTGACTGTACTGTGATTATTTACCGTGAACTGAGCCACCTGCTGGCGGACTACTGGCTCACTATCAGAGGAACTATCGGAATCGGAGTCCGAGCCACCGGCGAAAAAACGAGACATCGTAACACCAGTTGGATTAGGTCTGTGAACGAGATACAATACATTCGGGTTGAAGATAAGAGAATAGATGTGGAATCTGTCTAGTTCAAGAACAACAACAAAAACTAAAGGATCAAATCATCAAAAGTTGCTCAAAGGAACGAAGAACCGAAAAGCATTCGACCGATGAGGCAAATTTTATAGGTTAGGAAATGTCATTCGTGCGAAGCTCACGGCAGCTGCCACGCACTACACTGATCCAAATTAATAGTATATAATCCACAGCTTCAACACTCAAACTAGTTGCATAAAACGCCTAAGTTTACGCCAATGAATAAATAGAACCCAATTGCAACAAGCTATTACGAGAAAAACTCACTTTTTCCAGAAATTAGGTGGCTTTTATCTTACACGCACACGTCTAACTTGACGGACTGAACCATTAGCTGTCAACTGAGCCCGGAAAAATCATCGCGCGACTCGGTAAAATTCCGGGGAAATAAAATCGAACGGCCCACCCCAGCTGTCATAACAAGCTACCCGGTGCAAATGCTAATAATAAACGAAGCAATATTTAAACATGCCGTTACCTTTTTAGTACGTTCATTTCGTGAATTTGGGCAAACCGAACGGTTTTTCGATAATGAGAATCTGTGTTAGGAATCAGAATCAACTAACCCTTCAATACATCCTATATTTGGTTCCTGTTATTATAATGATGATGATTATTATTATTACAATTAATTGATCACCAAATGTTTGAACAAAACAAAAAAAAGCGAACCACAATACAGACAAAAGCTGAAGGTAGAGGAACGGTGATGATGTAAGAAGGAGGAGCGGGAGGAAGTCAAAGATATATGAAAATCAAAAAGGTGGCTGTTAAAGCGATGAAGAGAGGCATGAAACAGCTCGTTGGAGTCATACCGGGTACGTTTGATGGAATCCGCGAGGAAATTACTACTGTTTTCGGGTAGAGGGTATTGGTACCGCGTAAGGCGATTTCATTCTACTGATTCATTCTTGATGAACGCTTTTTTTAAAGAAATAAGATAAGTGAGTATCAGATACGATATTCGTGTGGCTTACTCCTCACGATCAATTTTATTATTTTTCGGAAAAGCATAAATGATAATTTAGCATTTTAACTTGCGGCACTTAACAATTTGAAAAATTGACAGAAACCACAATGCTGAGTGAAGAAAGTGCGACTGCGAGAACAAAAACACTGACTTTCCATTGTCAGTCCTACTTTTAAAACGTGATACCTTGGAATGTACGACTATAGGTATTAGAATACAGCAAACGAGAAATTGTGCTGTTATCCTTAGATTGTGCGGTTTGTAGATGTATTAGACACTTCATTGTTTAAAAGCGTATTATGCTCGTTTACCAAATCATGTACTTCCGTACGAGCTTTTGAGTAATCATTTTCCTGTAAAGAAATGCAGAAATACGTATTTTAGTACAGTAGAATACTGCTCTACTGACTGTTGATGCATTATTTACCTGCTGCATGTGCTCCACTGCTTCCTGAAGGACTTTGTTCTCTTTCATTAAATCGACCAACTTATCCTCGAGATGAGAAATTTGGCGATATGTGTCGTTACTTTTAAGATTAACCTTTATCTCATGGTTTCTGTTCCGCGATTCTTCGACCACATTTTCTGTGACACGCTTTTTATCCTCCATGTTTTGTAGAATCAATGTAAGTTCGTTCATTTTAGCAATTGCATCCGCTCGAGGTACTTCCAAGTTGGCGTACTTTTGAATGTTCTGGAGCGCGTCCGTTTCTTCCTGCCGCAGGGCATTGACCTGCTGCACAGTACGTTTTTCCAATATTTGGAGTTGCTTGAGCTGTATGCCCAGCTTTTTATACTCCTTCATTAGTCCCGAGTGGGAATTAAGATCATTTTTGGATGTAAATCCATTAGCTTCGTTACCTTCAATCCCGTTCATGTTGATTCCTTGCAACGTGATTTGCTCGATGGCATAAGTGATTTGATTTTTTAGCATATCAATACCTAAAACATGTATATAAATATCGCGTTAAAGTAGGAAATTGTTTTTTAGATGCTTTTCTAGAACTTACTTTGCTGTTCCTGGTTCATGTTGCTTTTAAAATTGTCCATAAAAGCGGACATTACTTCGTCTCGTTTTTTCAGTTCTTTGTACTTTACGTGTCGTTCGGAGTTACCCTCTTCAAGATCCTGGTCTATTTGATGTAAGATTTCCCTTTTTTCTGTCAGTTGATCTTCAACAATCTTCAGTTGTTTGCCAATACTAGCTAGCGCCTGGTTGTTCGATCGCACATCGTTTATAAGCTTTTCACGTTCTTGCGCTGGTGAGAGGCGATTGTTTTCTTCTTCCCGCAAGGAATTTCGTTTGTTGTGCAATTCCTTCAGCTTTGTTTTCAGACGATGTGCTTCAGAACGTGCCTGTGAGTTCATCATTATTGTATTTAGCCTTTCCTTCTGTTTTTCTATCTCGCTTATCTGGCTGTGGTAGATGGCATTTTGCTTGCGAAGGTTATCCGACAGTCGCTGGTATTCGCGATATTTATGCTGATCCTCCTCGGGGAGTGAGTTGATCATTTCAATCACTTTATTCTTTTCCTTTTCAGTGTCTCTTTCCAATTCCTTGTTTTCGTTGTCTTTCTGCTGACGCTGCTTAAAATTGAGCTCCAGTTGTTCCTGAATATGCTCGTTACGCTCCCTCAACGCCACCGTTTCGTTTAAAAGATGCTGCCGCGTCATACCCGATGTACAGTTATCCAACGCTATGTTCATCGATGTTAGAGACGATTGCAAGTTGGTCAACTCCTTTGCAGCCTCTTTCACGCGTTTTTCGTACAACTTTCTAGCTGAACGTTCGCGATCGAGAAACTTTTTCTCTTTCAAAAGCTTGGTTGTTTCTTGATTAATTTCTTGAATTTTACTTTGTAGTACTGCATGCCAGTAGCGCTTATCTTTGATTTGACGATTGTTGCTAGCAGCTGTCCCTAGACGTCCATGGGACGTTGTGAGACCGCTAATGCCATGCTGTGTTATTGGCCGTTCTGCCATTCTCTATAAGAAAATGTTATTTTATTGATTTACATGTAAACTGACTCCTCCCACTGTGATGCACTTAAAATAAAAGAAAACAAGTTTGATTTTATACATTAGGCTTACATTTCCAGCGTTCCCCAAAGCTGTCCCAATGCGTTGAGATGTTGACGAACTGGCGGGAATCCCATTGCTTGCCATGAGTCTGCTTGCAGTCCCACTGCGTAATGCAGAAGGAGGTCTGTTAGGAAAATAAAAACATACAGCATTGTGGTTGTACGAAGTTAAGAGGATATAGAAAAAAAATACTTCATAGCCGTCCCGGGTCGTATGATAGCGGCGGGACTAGGCGTTGCCGAGGTAGTTGAGTTGGTTGAAGTAAATAAATTGTAACTAGGTCCTAAACCTCTACGGGATGCTGGACGTTCTGAATAGGATCGGGCCGAGGAGTTATTATTGATATCTTCCATTGCTTTTGTAATTCAATCGTTTCGATGAAACTTCATCGTACAACTATCGTGACTGTTTTCTTCAATACGTTCGCCTGTGTGTTTACCAGTGTTCTGTTGCCTTGGTAACGCACAGTGTTGGGCTCTGGTGGTGGGTAATGGGAGCGGTCCCTAGTAAGCCGTGTTTTTTTTCTGTGTAAGCTCCGTAAGCCCCCCAGGTTCTAGCACAATTTGCTATTTGCGCAAGGATCGTCGACATTAAAATGGTAAACAAAACGGACACTTTTCGTAGATTGGGCACGAAATATATAATTACATGTGATGTGCTGACAGAGTCAGAATGAGTGAATTAATTTAATTCACGCAATTCCCATCTCTAATATTTTTCAAACAGAAATCCGGTTCGAATGGTATTCGACGCAACATCGGACCTATAAACCCGACCCGATGCCGATAGCACTCACTAGACTAGTGATTCCCAAAATGGTCCCTACCGCCCACCAGTGGGCGCTGATAAAAATTTAAGCAGTAAAGCTTTCAAGTATTACTTGCTTTCTCGTAAATCCTAAAGAAAGAAATCTAAAATTTAAAGAAATGCTAAGTTTAAGAAATCCTAAACGTTGAAATCTTGAATTGAAAAAGTAATTTTTGAAAAGCCTGTAGCCACAATTTAATCAGAGTAAATTTACAATCGAAATATAAAAATGATAGCATTGCGAAAAGTTAAACAGTGATCGTAACCAAATTTGTGTGTTTGAAACGAATAATGGCACGTGAATTTGTGTCAATTTCCTGATTTAAAACAACGCACAACAAAAATAACTGATGGAGATTGTAATCATACTGCAGAAAGGGACATTTACAAATCATCATGCTTTCCATGAATAATTTCCTACCAATAAACTTTTTAAATAAATAGTCAATGCATTAAACTTCCCTTTCGAGGAAAATAAAATGGATGAGATTTTGAAAAGAAAAAACCCAACAAGTTTTTGCCTGCAAAAACTCTTGCTAGTACTTCATCCCAAAATTATGGAACAAAATACTGACCCCAAATTAACATCGCAGAGCCTAGAAAATCATGTGCTAGTGATTAGTGCATTAGATTTAGCTAGCCAGGTTTCAAAATAAGAAATCGGAGGTATTATTTTTATTACTATTATTATTATAATTATTATTATTAGAGGTTCAATAATTTAAAAAATATGTTCTAGAACGATGTAATATGCTTTGATTATTTTGCTTAACAAATGGCATAAAATGGGCTGTGCGATTAATAGTGACTAAAACAACGGGTGCTTAACGAAAACAAATGGGAGCCACTGCACTAGACCATCGAATTAACCCAAACTAACGAATTAATTTAAAATAGCAAGATTATAAAATGAGGATAAAATTGTTTACTGATTATTCTTTTATTTTACATTAATAGATGTCCTGTTTCCAGAATTATGTTACATACAACTTTGGGGAGAACCGATCTCGAAATTGTTACCGTGATGTTGTAGTTGTTGGCTGTTGATGATGGTGTTGTTGCGCACAAATGTTCACCTTTCTAGCGGTTTTTGATCTGCGTACTAAAGATGCAAATAGGCGATGCATTCAAGTTTGGGGAGACGACTGACCACTCGTCCGCATCTCCGCACACTTGAACGTATCACCCATTTGCAGCTTAATTGCCATCTTACAGACTCGAACGAATTTATATGCAATGCCTGTCTGAATGAGTTTTACTGATAATACAGTAAAATGAAATGTAGAAAACAGGATGTGACAAATAGAAATTATAGACTATATTTACGCTAGTCATCTTTAGTGTCCCTAGCCTCTGCCGATTGCCACGTTAGTCTAGATTCATAAAATTTAATAACAATTTGTGGACATTTAACGTTAGCTTGCTCAGCGGGTACCAGGTCAGCATTTGCAGCATTTTTCCACTTCATTAAAAACATTAATTTCCCATGATCATCTGTGGCGCCTGAAAAGGAAACAAAAAATGAATTAAACAATTTTAAAAAAATGTAATTTATGAATAGTTATCTTGGATTCGGATTGAACAATCTATGCACGTTGTTAAAGAAAAGAGAATTTAATAAATCGCTGCTTCAAACAACCTGCAGACAAAATCTCTTACAGGGACTTTACAATTCTAATCTATACCATATACGAAGCAGCGGATCCCTAAAAAAACGATCATTACGATGAATCCAAGAATATATAGTCTAAAGTATTTATTTCATAATTTTAGTCTACTTCTTGGGGGGCACAGCTACCCCTATGGGGTCAAAGTCTAACCAGAGCACTAATGTGATTTGTCTCTTTCTATGGCTGAGTGTACCCATCCATAGCAAGATATTGTGGCTTAGTGTACCCATAATAGCAGGATAGTAAATTCTGCTTATTGGAGGCGGCAGCGATCCGAGTGGGATTTGATACAACAACGGGCCTGATTGAATGACGTTAGCCTACAACGTTATCAGTTAGACCATCGAGCCCCCATCCCATTGATGGCTAGTTATGGTAACTTACAAAAGTCGCTATTAAAAAATCTCTTAAAATTTTAAAAAATTAGATAATAAAATTAGTCTTGTTGCTTTGAGCTTTGTTACCCCATTCTGGGAATCGTTTCTAGTTACAACCGAGCTGCTTGTGGTCACTTTGGCCGCTAGACTCAAAGTGCTAAAAAACTTTAGAATGCCTTAAATGGCCGGCATCACCTAGCAGAGGTTGCTGTTCACACTTTGTTGACGGGGGACGTACATGCCCGTACTGACGAGCAGGATAATGTATATGTCGAGAGCAGTAAGTATAGTTAAGGGCCACTTACTGATTAAGTCATCTAATAGAGATACTATTCAAACCATTTCAAAGGATCGTTTGCTATGTTTGGAATATTTCTTCAATGTTTTTTTTTTTTTTTTATTCCGTAGTGACGGCCTGGCCGTATTGCGTTAATAAGTGTACCCGTCCATATCAAGATTGTAAATCCTGCGTATGGGGGGTTGTGACTAAGTGTACCCATAGCAGGATAGTCAATCCTGCGTATGGGGGGCGGCAGTTGTCCGAATGAGATTCGAACCGGCGACGGGCCTTTTGACAGCCCTACGCCGTTACCACTGGACCACCGAGCCGGCCCAATTTCTTCAATGTCTTGTCGAATGATCTTAATTTTAACATTGTTTTTATATAATTATAAAATAAATTTCTAAAAACAATGTAAAACACCGATTTACATTATAACCGCAAAAAGGCTTCGAGGGCCGCAGTTGGCCTGCATTCCGTAGTTTGGAGGCCCCTGGTCTAGAGCATTGATCACGTTTTTTTTTAATATGTATTAGTGAGTCAAGTTAGTAATATTTAAAAAAAAGATAGCATTTAATTCAAAACATCGAATGGTAATGTTTCAATATGCGTTAATGAATTCATGGAACAAATGGCATCGTGCGGCGTGACACACTGAGCTCTCTAGCAGCTAAGACAATAATAAATACGTGCTAAAATAAAAACAGAACGTGCTGGCTGGTTAACATTCGTCCGTCATGGAAAGACAATAATCGGGAGAGAGTAGGAGAGATAATACATATAAAACATTCAGTTCAAACAGTTTCGCGTGTAAAGGAACACGTTTTATAATTACATACAACACTGCGAGTGATGAAAAACATTTCACACATATTCCGCAATTCCTGCAAGGTGATAATGAAAATAAAATCTTACCGATTATTTCCTCGGGGATCAATCCACGATCGAACCCAACTTTCTTGTCGCCCGTAGCTTTTCTCTTTGCAGGAACTGCTTTAGGTTCTTCCGAAGAGTCCTTGAGTTTGCTTTTTCTACCCGATGTTTCTTCTTTGGCTATGGATACAATAATACAGGATGAGCAGCATTAAGGTCGCGAACAACATTTCTTGTACACAGTAAAAGCGATAACTTACCTTCCTTCTTCTTACGCGATTCTTTGAAGGCCTGTATAAGATCATCGCAGTCTAGGTTTTCTTCAGGTTCCCAAGTATTCTCTTCGGACGAATAGCCTTTCCACTTTAGGAAATATTCGACCTATGGAAACATGGATGATTGTTTTAACATGTCGTTTAACATGAATGCCTCTAACAGTCCCCTAAGGCCGTCCACATGAACAGGGGAGGCGTGGTAGGCCCAAGCTGAGGTGGGAGGATGGCGTAGAGGCGTCCGCCATCAAGGCCGGGATAAGGGATTGGCAGATGACGGCGCGAGACCGTGAGCGGTTTTAGAGTTTGTTGCAGCAGGTGAAGACCGCAAAGCGGTTGTAGCGCCCGATAAAAAAAAAGTTGAATGCAGACAGTACGTACCTTGCCGTTGACGACTCGACTGTCCAAAATTTTCTCGACCGAAAACTCGTTTCCTTCTTCAACCGGTTCCTCGGGTTTCAGCTTCTTGTTGCTCATTGTGGAACGATGCTAAAGCTCACAGCGACAGCACTCAGTGCGGAACAATAGCCACTGAAACCTATTAACAGAAACAGAGGAATAGTAAAGGCTCTTAAGGATTCTAACAAAAAAGCATGGACGTAGGAGCCTGCTGTTTGAGAAAACCACGCAGTGATTGAACCAACTCTCGTCTGAGCAAGATAGTTGTTATGGTCACACCTTCGTACATGGCGTGATGCAGCTGTAATGGCTTTACACAATATTTGGGAAACTGCTTACCTTGAACAATCAAATCGAACAGAATTTATCAAAAATTAGTCGGAAATCACGGAGAGCATCAATGCAGCCGAACTTTGCGCCCAAACAAACTTGTGACATCTGTCATTAATGGACGCGGCTTTCTCGAAAGTTACAAAAAAGGAAGACGAGCGGGTTATGTCATGAAACATAAATTGACAATTGATGTAGCGTGCTACACGCACACGCGAGACAGGCCGCGTAGACAACTTCTACACGTGCGCACCGAGCAAGCGAGAATCATAAGCCAACGACGACAGGCTGTTTCGATAACAGCAACACATGCGTCACTTTTGCCTGGAATTTTGCCACGTTTTTTTATTCGGTTAGAATGGCCATAACGTATTGCTTATTTCGTCACGTTTAATGCACATAAAAATGTAACTTGTGAAATCAATTCAGTTTGCAAACCTGCAAGCCATTCCACATGGAGCGCAATAGCAGCGAAACTGCAAATGAGAAAAAAAAAACATTTCGACATTTATTTTGGCAGGCAGTAATTTGGCTGTTTAGCTCTTCGAACAATTTTTAGGAAAACATTTGTTTTTTTTTTATTATTTCAGTCGTG
The DNA here is from genome assembly GCA_000349105.1 of Anopheles epiroticus. Classification (NCBI taxonomy): domain Eukaryota; kingdom Metazoa; phylum Arthropoda; class Insecta; order Diptera; family Culicidae; genus Anopheles; species Anopheles epiroticus. The sequence continues at coordinate 22,504 of KB671630.1, forward strand.
ATGGCTAGAGGAAAACGTATGCAAATCGAATAAAAGCCATAAAAAATCATAAATCTCGTAAACATTCATATTCTTTTGATTTTTGAACAATGTTTAAAAACATTCATCCAAATTTTCATCGATTATCAGATGTTTTCGCTTCAGTTTTTGTCTGTGTTAGACGAAAACGATTTTGGCAGTTTGAGAAAAGATAGCACTGAAAAGTTAGCAGTTTTCAATATCACTCGCAGTTGCGCTTAATGTGGAACGGCTTTTAAAAATCAAAACTACAGTTCTGGTTATTTTGTCGTTCTGTAATTACCATTAGGGGGCTTCAAAAATGTCTACATTAAGTGCAACTGCAAGCGAAATTGAACACTGACAGCTTTTTAACGCTGTTAGTTGGTTGTATTTTGTCAAAATCGTTTTGGTCGAGTTTAGACCTAGGTATACTGGAAAAAGAACATTTGATAATGGCTGAAATCTTATATGAATGTTTTCAAACCTTGTACAAAAATAAAAAAAAAATACAAAGGTTTTCGATCGTCATATTTTTTCATGTTTTTTAACACTTGTTATTTATGTTTTTTCCAAAAATAGTCTCAGGAGGTAAACTTTGCTTGCGTCCAGATTGAGTGAATCGCCCAAAATGAATGTCAAAACGGTTTTCTCAATCGCAGTTGCGTTACATTTACGCCCAATGTGGAACGTGGAATTCCATACAAAAGCGTACGACAAAATCGTATACGATAAAGCAATGACACGGACCTTAAAAGCCGTTTCACAATGAGCGTAACTGCAAGCGAGATTGATAACTGCCAGTCTTTCACTTCTGGAGCGAAAAAATTTGATAAACCTTGAAAACTAATATAGGCCCTTTTATGTTTTTAGTCAGAAGCTGAAATTTTCAGCCTGTCAGTTGCTGGTTTGTGTATCAGATTTCGAGCATTTATCGAGCAGTATTGCAAATGAAAACATTGCCTGGTAGCGTCAATCAACGCGTTAGTTTATTTTAGTTATTGAAGAAGTTAATTCTTTATTATTGAAGAAGTAGCTTCTTAGTTTAGTTTATTTTAGTTCATGAGGAAGAATATGACCAGCTTGACGTAAAAACAACAAGTTAGAAAGAGATAGACTGCTGATCCTTAAGGCCAGGCTAGACGAATCGAAATCTCAAAAAGTTTTTGCCGAAAACTCAGGGCCAACCGAAAAGTTGGTGTCAAAAACTTTTCAGCTCCTCGAGCTGAAAACTGCAATTGCAAACTGTTTGAAGGCCAGGCTAGACGAATCGAAATCTCAA